>RXPK01002429.1:0-103688 GCA_004143645.1 Protaetia brevitarsis | reverse complement strand
GAAAATTTTTAGGGGTACGCGGCCGGCCAACAATAAAATAAAACAACCCGGGACACGTATGGACACGTTGACGTGCGCGCGCCACTAAGGGCTTAGTCATCAGAGTGGGGCTGTGTGGCCGGCCAATCACTCGTGTCACTTACTGCAGTAGCATTGCCTGTTATTACAAGCTCGCTCTCAGTATTGTGTTATTTTTGTGGTGTGTTGTGTTATTCTGCGGACACTCAATCCTGTTGACACACGTTTACGGACATCTGTTTGAAAACTGAGTCAGGTACCACGTAAGTGAATTTTACAATAAAAATTAACAATGGATAAATGGCTCCTAAAGAAAAGGCCTCATGAAGATCTGCATCAAAATTCTGGGCCATCAACTTCACAAAATGAAAGTAGACCTGAACGTCTTGTTACTAATGAGCAGCTCAAGGAAAGAATAAAAAAACCGAAAAACTGGCAAATGAATATAAAAGTAAAAGAGAAAATATGACGAGTTGTACTTAAAATTAGGTTTTACTTGGACTGGAAGCTCAGACGAGCCTGATCCACAATGCGTTGTTTGTTCAGAAATTTATCAAACAATTCTATGAAACCTTCTCTTTTAAAACGCCCTTTTGAAAGCAAACATGAGAACTTAGTCAAAAAGGAGTTACGGTACTTTGAACGTCTTTTGGAAGATTTGAAAAGTAGGAAAAACACGATAAAACACTTTTCTAGTGCAGAACAAAATGAAAGTGCTCTAAAAGCTTCTTACAAAGTTAGTCATTTAATTGCGAAGTCTGGTAAAAACCATACTATTGGCGAAAACCTAATCCTCCCTGCCGCAGCAGAAATTGTTTCTTGTATGTTTGGAGAGAACGAGGCAAAAAGAATTACAGCAATTCCATTATCAAATGATACAGTTTCAAGGAGAATTAGTGATATGGCGTATGACACAAAAGAACTACTTGTTGGAGCAATTCGAGCTAGTCCTTGCTTTGGTATACAACTCGATGAAACCACGGATGTCGCTGGCCTAGCCCAACTGATCGTTTTTGTACGTGGCATTTTTCAAGATGAAATATTTGAAGATATTTTATTTTGTAAGACACTTAAAACATCGACAAAAGGTGAAGATATTTTCAATTTGTTAGATTCTTTTTTTTCCGAAAACTAGCTCGACTGGAAAAACTGTGTGCCAGTGTGTATGGATGGTGCTAAGGCTATGAGCGGTCACATCACAGGGCTGCTAGGCCATATTAAAACGGTTTCAACTGAGTGTAAGTTCACTCATTGTGTCCTTCACCGAGAGGCTTTGGTGGCTAAGCACCTCCCTGGTGAACTTAAACATGTCCTTGATCAGAGTGTGAAATTGTGAACTTCATAAAAACTAGGCCCTAAAATCTCGTTACTTTAAAATTCTAATGCCAGGATATGGGGAGCCTCCATGAGAACTTATTGCCTACATACTGAGGTACGATGGCTTTCTCGGGGAAATGTTTTGTCCCGTGTATTTGAACTCCACAAAGAATTACATATTTTTTTTACCGAGCACAAATCCCATCTGTCTTCTGTACTTACTGATTTTGATTGACTTTTGAAGTTGGCTTATTTAAGTGATATTTTTGGAAAACTCAACATCTGGAATTATCCATGCAAGGCAGTGTTTCTGATATTTTTAATATAGAAAGAAACTGTTGCAATGGTAAAAAAGATCATTCTCTGGGAAAAACAAATAGAAAATAACAACTGCGAGCCGTTTGAAAGATTACTTACATTTTTGCAAGATAATGAGAAAAAACATATCTGATTTCACTGAACTCAAGACTCAAATGGGCCAGCATTTGAATGCATTGAAGATCCGCATAAGAGAGTACTTTCCACCTTTGGAGAAACAGTATAACTGGATACGTGACCCTTTAATGCTGATGCTATGGACACTAACCTGACTATCTTTCAAAAGGAACACCTCATTGAAGTATCATGTGATCCCACGTTGAAAAACAAATATTTGACTGCTGGTACTACATTGTTAGAGTTCTGGATCGGTATTGGGAAGGAATACAAAGAACTGTCAAGCACTGCTGTTAAATTTCTTGTTGGGTTTTCCACCACTTATTTATGTGAAAAGGGTTTCTCAAGTTTAACCTATCTTAAAAATAAATCAAGAAACAAATTAAATGTTGAAGATGATTTAAGATTGTATTTAACCAAATTAAAACCCAATTTTGATAAACTGTGCAAAGGGAAACAAGCTCACCCTTCTCACTAATCTCTTTGAAAGTAAGCGCTTTTTGTTCTTTAAATTTTGTGTGTGTTTGTTTTTAATGTAATAAAAATGTTTGTAAACAATATCTCTTTGTTTTTATTTAAACATGATGCGTAATTCAGTTTCAAAGGTTAACACTATACTTACTTTAAGATTTGTTTAATATTTTAATTATAGTTTACTTAGTACCGGTAACTGAGAAGGGGTACCTAAAATGTTTTGTGGGTAAAAAGGGGTACAGTGTCTAAATAAGTTTCAGAACCACTGGCCTAGAGTGTCCTATTTAGAAAAAGTTAACTTTTGTAAATAATTCGTGCAATACCAAATTTTAAAAATGTGGTTTTGAAAACTACTTTTAAATCAATGTAAAAACATCCCGACCAAATTGTTGCGATAATAAACGTATATTCAGGCGAATAACAGCGCGCAATCGCCATCTTGGCTCAGTTTGTTCTAGCAAATGCAATATAAATATACTAGTATAATATTTGGTTCTAGTCAATAGCAGTCAGTTGCAGGAGAGGTTTGTTTGGTAGTAATAAAAATTAATTTAGATAAAATTGGAAGCAACTATGGAACCAGAGCGTTTCAATCAATGTTTCCCTCTTTATTTGGATGTAAGAACTTGGACTCTACATTCAATTGAACTCGCGAGATGTCTAAATGAAATATAGACTTGTGAACTATCGACGGTAAAATATGTTTCGAGGAATTTACGAAGAAGACATCTCAATCTACGTACGCCCAAAACGTTCCACAATTATATAGTATATATGTATCTTCTATATGGAATGTAAAAACAAATCGTTTGAAATTTATTCGGTAAACATTGCGAATCCGTCCAGCTGAATAGCACCGAGATCCAGTGATCCTAATTGGAAATTCAGTCCGCGAAAATGATAATAAATAACAAAGTGGAGCGTGTGGCTTATTAGTGTCGGCTCGAGGCAATAATAAAAATTAATTTATACTCGTAGGATTCGCAATCCACGTTCCACTGTATGATAAATATTTATGCCTCCAGATTGTGCGGGTGAGATCGATTCCTTCTGCATTAAATCAAATCAGTAACTATACTGGAAAGCATATATACGTATATTTACACTGTATTTTTTTCTTCAACGACGTTATTGGTAATTAAGTATATTATTATCCTTAACGTCATCATCGAAAATCAATACATATTGGAGTACACTGTCGTAGCGTAGAGCGCGTTATATCTTCGGACAAATGCAGCAGCTAACATCATTTTGATTTGCGTGGGATACCTTGGATATAAAACGCCCTACACTATAAGAAACGAGATTTATTAATAGGTATGCATTGATCCAAATAAATTATTTTTTTAATTGAAATGTTGTACTTAGGTACTAAGAAAAAATATTTCAATCAAATAATTATTTAGCAAGTATACAGGGCGAGGAAAAAGTATTGTATATCGCTTATAACGGTAAGAGTTCAGTCATTTGGGGTAACTTTGCACCAATAATAAAAGTTTTTTAAGTTTTTTCAAGAAACTACACATCTAATACCTTTAAAATTATTTTAAGTATATAAAGTAATTCATTTTGCACATATTTCAATAATTATTTTGTATAATTCGTCTATTTATATATTTTTAAGAGGCAAAAAAGTGGTGGTCTAAAGTTATCTACATGACTTGGGTAACTTTACACCACTTTTACGATTTACATTATTTTGGCCACATTAATCGATATTTTATTATTGGGGTAACTCTGGACCATACTTTAATGTCCATATTAACATTCTACAGCAGCATAATCTCGTTATAAATGCTGCAACTATATCAAAAATAACTTACCTACAAATGTCGATCCTAGCATACGAAATGTGAAAGGTAATTTTAGAGCATAATTATCTATTTAAGGAATATAAAACCGATTTAGTTATACCTACTAAATTATACAATTATTGATGTCCACGAATGCAGAACATAGAGGCCCGTTTTGACAAATTAGAGTTTTTGGTAAGCACTAAACGACCTCTTTGTAGAGAAAGCAGCTAAGATTTGATGTGTAAAATATAAGAAAAGTAAAAATAAAACATCTTCTCCGCCATGGGCAGAAGGCAACTCGGCCAGAAAGATCTATTGTATCCTCATGTCAATTTTAGCCCTCTCAGTCAGGTTGTACCCTATCAAAAAAGTTCGCAATCTGGCTGAGAGCTAACATAGCAACTGCCTTTCCCCGGCAACAAAGACTGACATATGAGCTACCACATGTCGATTCTGGACCTAAGAACGGCAGCTCGCTGACGCCCATTTCGGCCTGGAAAATGGTGAAGGAGGCCCCTGGGCCGAAAGCTCGCCGTCTCGCTCTCCGTACCTCCAGATTCTAATGCTTGTGCGTTTACGCGTTTTCGAGGCATCGACAAACCAGCGGGACGGTCCCCCAATTTGGTTTGCGGATGTACGCTATTGTAGTTTTCATGCTGGAGATATCTACGCTGTATCCTCCAGAGAAGCTGAAAACAGGCAAGATCTTATCCGCCTTTATGGACAGTGGTAATGTCTGTTCAATGTAGTTGAAGATGCTGATGTGGTGGAAGCCCAAGAATGGTGGCCAATCCATAGCAGCCGTCGGCGTCGAGGACATGGCTCCCGTGATACCCAAAGAGGCAATCCTTTGGACTTTACTAAGCGCACTTATAGCATAGCATAGATTTGCTTTGTGCCACTAGACTAGCGAGGCGTTAGTACCGTACTATAACTTTCGTGTACAGCCAGTGTACCATTGCAGACTTTAGCCCTCACGTTTTACCGAACATGCCTCTACAGGACTAGAAGTTCCTTACGGCTTTGTTAAGCTTCTTCCTCCATGTGAACGGAACCATAGTCGTTTTACTAGAGTTGACATTAAGACCTTCTCTTATACACCACCTCTCTACAAAAGCCTGAGTACCACCTGCATCCTTTCGGATACCACGCAATCAAATTTCCCGCAGACAAGCATGGTAATGTCATCGGCATAGCCCAGCGTGTAGAAGCCCGCCTCCCGCTTGTCCTCGGCATTTAAATCCTTTTAGGAAGTTGTAATTGTTCCTAATTTGGTCATTGAGTATGTAATATCTCTAATATCAGGTAACATTACACCGAATGGGATAACATTGTGCCGCATGGGGTAACTTTGAACCGGTCCAATGTTACCCTAATTTACTCCAATACACAACACGAATTAAATTTTCGGTTATTCACAAATTTAAAGTGTTACTTTCATCACAAATGTATTGAAGCATAAAACCGCATGCAATAAAATTAATTTCTTTTGCATCACTTACGTCTTTTTGAATGTTTTTCTTACTTGACGCACTAATTGAAGTATGAATGTGATTGAAACATGTCCGAAGCAGTTTCAAAACAGCCCTATTTAATTTTACAAACAATGTAGTCTTTCTACTATTTCGCATAAGATGGCAGTAGCCTATTGAAATTCGTTATAACCTAGATAAACATGGTAGTATAGGTTTCTCTAAGAAATATTTAATTCTAAAGATTTTTAGTGTTAGTGGTGTAAAGTTACCCTAATATACAAAGTTACCCCAACTGACCGTAAGAGGACCACTGATTTGGCGCTTTCCATGCATACTAACAGAAATAGCATGTGTTCCTGAGTGTAAAATGGCTATTCATTTTTTGAGCAAATAAAAACAAAGAACTAAAAACAGTGTTCGAAAAGTGCTATTTCGAGGTTATGTGCGACGCGTTTTTAACGGATTTAATATGTGGTAGCAATGATGTGGAAGGAAAAGTTACTAAAACTGACCAAATTTTAGATAAAACAGGCGCCAAATACAAACATATTTGTTAAGTTAATGTGAATCAGTTGTAAATTAAAGTAATAATTAGGCAGCGGTTCGGTACAATATCCTGAAATTTGTTTGTTTTACAGTATTTGTTTATTTTGAACAGTACAAGTGTAAGAATTATTATAAGTTTTCACATTTCTCATTATTGGTTGGTGTATCGGATAGAAATAAATTTATATTTCATACAGATGATTCGTAGGAAGTTTACATATAAACAGTAATTAATATTGTATAGTTGAAATTATAATTATAACAGAATTATTTTATATAAAAGCAATTTATTTGATTACATCGTAAGTAAAGCATTAATAAAAAGTAATAACTTGTTTGAATAAATGAATTTGTCAATGCAATGAGGTGTGGAGACCGGTGTGAACTTGGCAAGCAACTTTATTAAAAAAAAAATAAACGTAGTACGGTTCGATTGTACTTCGTTTGTACCCGTTTGTACCACCTTCAGTTTCGTTTGTACCTCAAAGGTTAAAAAAATAGAAAGGGTTAAAAAAAATTCAGCAAGCAAGTACAAGATATTCAAAAACTGACAACGCCATTCGAAAGAGCATTGTTTGTACCCGTTTGTACCACCTTCGTTTTCGTTTGTACCTCAAACGTTAAAAAAATAGAAAGGGTTAAAAAAAATTCAGCAAGCAAGTACAAGATATTCAAAAACTGACAACGCCATTCGAAAGAGCATTGTTTGTACCCGTTTGTACCACCTTCGTTTTCGTTTGTACCTCAAACGTTAAAAAAATAGAAAGGGTTAAAAAAAAATTTAGCAAGCAAGTACAAGATATCCAAAAACGGACAACGCCATTCGAAAGAGCATTGTTTGTACTCGTTTGTACCACCTTCGTTTTCGTTTGTACCTCAAAGGTTAAAAAAATAGAAAGGGTTAAAAAAAAATTAGCAAGCAAGTACAAGATATTCAAAAACGGACAACGCCATTCGAAAGAGCATTGTTTGTACCCGTTTGTACCTCTTTTTACATCGTTTGTACTTCAATCAACCCAATTTTTTAACCCTTTCTAATTTTTCAACCTTTGAGGTACAAACGAAACTGAAGGTGGTACAAACGGGTACAAACGAAGTACAATCGAACCGTACTACGTTTATTTTTTTTTTTAATAAAGTTGCTTGCCAAGTTCACACCGGTGGTGTGGAGTTCTTTCTTCTTTCTTAGTGCCCCTAAGACAATAATATATGCAAAATAACTAAGTATCCCGTATTTTGATTTAATATGTAGACTGATTTTGCTTCGTTTCACATTTAAATTCGAATTATAAAAAGACGATATAGAAACAACAAACTGTTTTATTCAATTTTATTAAATAAACCTTTAAATCACAATAATGTAATGAATTTGTTTGATTTTAAACATTTAATTTGAATTACACTATACATATCATAAAATGTCTTTGTTATCGGTCACATTACCTATATTTGTTTTTATGTATTTTAAGATCCCATGATATAACTGGTGTTATATCGTCCTAAAGTACTCAGAATCGTTTTCTATGATCCTAATAATCCAGCGATTTTTATCGTGACTAATGATCACAGTTTCGCTTTCTTCAGCAAAACCTCCACTTTTGCTATTGCTTTTCTGGGACCGTAAATTTGTCTGACCTGTTTCTGCCATCGCAATAACAATCACCATACAACTTCCATGCCAATTCAATTTTCCCGTTAAAGGAGGGTTCCCATGTCTTACTCGAGGGTGTCTCTCCTTGCAAGAATGTGTGTACATCGAAACTTCAGTAGACACTGAAATGGGATCATTAAATTAAATATAGATTATCTTTTGTGTACACTTACCCAAGCAGTGTCATCGATGCATTACAATGCTCTTCCCCATCAACATTTCCTGGACGGATGTTGTAATAGTCAGAATTAGGGCTTCACGTTAAAAGAAATCAGAAACCTATTTAATTTATTTTATTTCGGCGGCACTAACAGGCAAAACATCTCTACAAATAGGCCTACGCACCATAAAGAACAGGAGGATTTAGAGAAAAATTAATTGCAATGTCTACACTGACAATTGCACTCACAATTCAATCTAGTTCGTTTGAACTTTGCGCCTGTTTTGTCTAAATTTTAGTAACTTTTCTTTCCACGCCATTATTACCACACGTTAAACTGTCAAAAACGCTTCGAAATAGCACTTTTCGCACACTGCTTTTAGTATTTTGTTTTCATTTGCTCGAAAAATGAATAGTCATTTTACACTCAGGAACACATGCTATTTCAGTTAGTATGCATAGAAATCGCCAAATCAGTGGTCCTCTTACGGAAGTATAGCGCTTATAACTATTGAATGTGAAATTTAATTTTAAAAAAAATGTCTTACTCCAAAGGTGGTTCATATAATATTTGGTATCACTTGATTCGTTTGTCATAGAAAGAAATCTTACCTTTACGAGATGACCAACAACGCACGAACTTTTTTTTGGGATTTTTATATTTTAATATAACAAACGATACAATTAAATATGGTATATACAATGCGATATTAAATTTAATTCCAAAAATATGAAGGGAAATAGTCTTCTCTATAGGTGTATTTAGAAATGACGGTAACTTTCTAAAATGAACATCTAGAAAAAAATCCAAAAAAATGTAACCTTTATTTTTTCATGTAGTTTAAAGACTAAAAAAAAAGAAAAATTGAATTTATAATCAACAAGAGCAGGGGTGAGAAAAAAATAGTATTTTCTAACCCTCTAACCAGCCCTTGAGTGCGCCGCTGCTCGTTTTTCAACCTAAAATGTATAGCTGCTAAGATGGAATGATTTTCGTTTCTGAAATATTGCAAAAAAAAAAATGTGTTTTTGGGGGAAACTTCTGAGTCCCCATTGCACTCCCCAGGAACCAAAAAACGGGATGCTAAAAAGAGACATGCCAAATATTTTTAGGTGTTTAGCATTCTTACCAACTTTAATCAAAATCATACTCTAATTAAACGTGGAAAAAATTTGCCCGACACTACATTAAAGCACTTAATTGAACTGGTCATAAACAGATAGGATATAAGAGGATGTTTATAATAATAGCACGTTAAACGTATAACCGGAAATTGCACGCTCCTATACGGTTAGGTCATGCTCTTGAGATGGAAAAAATAGATCCGTCATTCATTGAAAAGTATCAAAAAAGCACTGAGATGATTTGAAATTTTTGTAAGGACTATAATATACTACTTAAAAAACACTGAGAAATGTTTTTACTAACCATAAGTTGGTTAGTTACCAATTTACTATTGGTAACTAAAAAAATCGTTTATATACAGTATTCCCTCGTTAAGACAAACTCGTTTAATACGAACTGTCGTTTAACACGAACATTATTCTTTCCCCCGTTAAAATGCGATATACTTTTTATATAATTTTTATAAAATCCTCGGGTAATACGAATTATTCGGTTAACACGAAATACGAACAATAATATATTAACAGTGCAATAGAAGCCCCGGTTAACACGAACTCCGGCATGTAATAAGTAGGTAAATCCTCTAGATATGTATGTAGTCTGCACGTGTTATTATTTTTTCGTTAGCGTTTTGATTAGTTTGAATTTTGTTTACACAGTGATAACGTCGGTCCCGTGTACGTACAAATCAGGTGCTTTTACTAAAACTAAAATCGCGGAACAATATAATATTCCTAAATCTACTTTATCAACTATTATAAAGAATAAAGAAAAAATAGACACCGCAGTCGCATCCGGTCCATCGGGTTCTATGAAAAGAATTCGTAAGGCATCACACGAAGATATCGAAAATGAACTTTTAGTGTGGTTTAAAAATGCTAGAAGTTCAAATTTTCCCATATCTGGTCGGTTGCTGAAGGAAAAGGCCAAAGAAATAAGTATATCGATCGGCATAGATAATTTCGAATGTTCAGATGGATGGCTGTGGAGATTTCAAAAGGATATAAAATTTCCTCTCATGTTGTAAGTGGCGAAGCGAATAGAATGAATGAAAATGATATAACCGAATGGCTTAAAAACCTTTATGGTATAAGAAAATCATATGACCAAAAAATATTTTTAACCTCGACGAAACAGGTGTATTTTATAATTTGCTCCCTGTTCCTTCTTTAGGCTTTAAAGGCATTAAATGCCATGGCGGTGCTAAAAGCAAAGATCGCCTAACCGCAGTTTTATGTTGCAATGCCAACGGTTCAGAAAAATTGAAATTATGGATTATTGGAAAATATAAAAATCCTAGATGCCTAAATAAAATAAATCGATTAATTTTACCATTTGACTATACTCATCAGAAGAATGCCTGGGTGGATTCTGTATCATTTCGATTATGGCTGATTAGATTTCAGTGGAAAATGGCCATAAATCATTCTCTATATTTCTTAAAATAATTATATTTGGTTTATCTTATTATTTTATTCAATAGCTATTTCAAGTAACATAAATAGATCGTAAAGTACTTCGTAGTATACATATAAGTATAGTTATTAAAGTAAGTTATTCGACAATCGGATATGGCGAACTAGTTCGTCTTAACGAGGGAGTACTGTATGTGACAAATGATGAGACTGCTTGCAACAGGTAAAATTCTATTTCTAACAATGATGATGGCTAAGCATAAATAATTTTAGTTTTCCTGGTAGATAAAAAACATTATTTACTTCGAATGTTTTGCTTTATTTGAAGTTAATGTTTGTTTTGCTGGTTATTGTGTATTAATTCCAGTAAATATCCATATTATATACTTAGAGTAAATGTTACTACGTCTTGCTAATAGTACTGTTGCATAACTGGATTATTTACCGTAATTATACTGTGTAACTGCTATAATAAGAATAGCACTTATATTTTTGTATAAATATCCTATATAAATTGATTTATAGTAGGCTTAAATCATTTTTTTTATGAAATAGTCGGATCCTCTTCAGATAAAACATAACAATAATTTTCAACTTATTACTTATTATAGAATACATGACAGACATTTTGTATGCTTTT
Source organism: Protaetia brevitarsis (assembly GCA_004143645.1). NCBI lineage: Eukaryota > Metazoa > Arthropoda > Insecta > Coleoptera > Scarabaeidae > Protaetia > Protaetia brevitarsis. The sequence continues at coordinate 92,635 of RXPK01002429.1, read as the reverse complement.
CTAGCAACCAATTAGAGTTATTTATTGACCAATATCGACAATAGGGTGGGGAACCAACTTTTATTTTTTATTCGTAAGAAAAGTTTCAAATTACAACGGATTTACAGGTTTTTTGTTTGTGAGATTAGTATTCTTAAAGGAAAAGAAGTTTGAAACTGTATGTTTTTTAAAAATGTTAGTCCAACACCCCAACTGTTCCGCCCAATAAAAAATTTATTAGCGATTTGGCATTCAGTATTGTACAATTTGTGTCTCTGTAGTCAGTTAATATGCCAATTGTCAATTGTAAAATTGAGTTTGATTGGAATTATATTAAGACATGATTCCTAAAATCTAGATTTGTTGAAAAAAATGTTCTACTGTCAGGTTTCTTTATCACAGCTGTTATTCGCTTGAATGTATGTTTATAGGTTATAAAAACCTCGAGAACTGTCAAATGATTGTCAAGAACGATTTTGCTATGAGGTTATGTTCATATGTCGAAACGCCCAATCCATTTACGATACCGCCATGGCTATGGTTATTTGTTTAATAAGGCAACAAAATAGGCGATTTAATGCCCGTAAATTAAAGTTAGCCAAGGCATTAAATTTACTTTTTGTGCCGTAATTCGCGCAGAAACACTAATTTTGCATTACTTCAAAGTGGCAGGAACCGCTTTCCATGTCACATAACACGAGCAGAGATAAGGTACACCACGAGGTAGTCAGTCTCACTACGTGAGTCAGTTTGCTATGACGTCACGACCGTGTTGCATATTTTCTCTTTGTCGAAAAGGTAAACAAACCGTTAGGTTATTTAACTGTTAAAACACTTTTGACAGGTGAATAAATAAGCTCTTCAAAATATACTTCATTAACAGACGAGTTACGTCATTACATGCAATTTCGGGCCATGTAATACCATATTTTAAAGTAACTAATTAACATACAACTTTTTCATATGCAATTAAAGATACTATGTTGGTGCCTACAGTTTTTTTTTAAATTGCATGCTTGTCACGTCTTTCCAATGTCTTCCCACCAATTTCGTTATTGCTGTCATCTGTCAAAGGGTTATATTCTGCGTTTTCGTTAATGTGTGGGAATTCGCGTTTATACTTGGTATATATTTGTTTAAAATAAGAAGTTATTACAACTAAACCATGCCGAAACCATTGTGTTAACAATCGAAGGAGTTAATACTTTCGACGCAGAACGCGTCTCCCGTTTTAACTTTCGTGCGAGAAGTATGTATAAAATCCATATATTTTTAATGTCATATTATTAACAGTATTTCGTTTTTAGAGAGTAGCGAGTACTCCAAACATTCATGTTGCGACCATAAGCAAAATTTCATCCATAAGCAAACAAGGAATTTACATCCACTAACCCAAAATTTTCATTTTAGGTTAGTGGATACAGTGCATACGAAATAAACGCTGTAAAAATTGATTATTCTACTCATTGTCAATGTGCTATTAGAATTAGAAACACAATTTATGACATGTACAAAAGCAGTGAGTATATACAAATATTGTTTACAGAAGTGGTTCTTTAGAGGTTTTTTAGAGCAACATAATAACATCACATCAAACACTTTGAACAGTGTTCTTAAGAAAAAGTTTGTTATGAAACGATGTATGAAATATGGCAGATCGGTGGGATGCATACAATTCTGTAAAGCAACATTGAATAAAGCAAACCATAATCATACCCATATATAAAAAAAAAACAACAAACTGCACCCGGAGAATTACAGACCTATTTGTTTACTATGAACTATACTAATGAACAAAATATTTGAAAAAATCATACATAATCAACTGAGTGAATACCTAACACGAAACAATATTATAAACAAAAGGCAATACGCATACCAAAAGAACTCTGGAACAACATCAGCTACAAACGATCTCATAAACAAAATAAAAACCGAAGTAGGAAAAAACAATACCACAGTAGTGCTTTTCATAGACATGAAAAAAGCGTTTGGCACAATATCTAAAGCAAAAATGATTGAAAAGATGGATAGTATTGGCGTTAAGGAAACAGAAAACATGTTGATCAAAACGTATCTAACGGATAGGGAACAAACGACTATAGTGAACAAAACAGAGAGTTCACGATTAAAAGCGGAGTATGGAATACCTCAAGGTGGTAATCTACCGCCACTGTTATACATTGTATATACCAACGATATTTTCAACGTGCAAACTCAAGGCGAGATCTACGCATACACAGACGATCTATGCATAGTTTACTCAGATAAGAATTTGCAGCAAATGCAGCACAATATCAACAACGATATAAAGAAAATCGAAAGTTGGTGCTACAATAACCTAATAACCATAAACGAAAACAAAACGGAATACATGGTCTTCACACGGAAACGACAAACACCCAAATTCAATATTACAGTAAAAAATCAAACCATACGACAAACACATCAAACAAAATACTTGGGAATTATAATAGAAACACACTTAAAATAGGATACCCACATACGCAGCCTAATAAAAAGAAACACAACAACAATAGCAGGGATAAGTAAAATAAGAAACATATTACCGTTACATATGAGGAAACCAATATACCATTCTATATTCACATCCAACATAAACTACTTAATAAATATATGGAGCCACACAAGCAACAAAATTTAAATAAATTACAAGACAACAAAATAAAATACTGAAAATACTTATGGCATGGAGAGAAGAACACCAACTTCAGAAATATATACAAAAACACAAGAACTGAATATACAACAAATCATACAATTAAATAATATGGCGTTAATACATAAAATAGAAAAGAAAATGGTAAAAACTGACTCTAGACTAGTAAAAAATACAGAAATACACACACACAATATAAGAAGACGCTCTCATTTAAGAATTGAAAAAACTATTAGCAACAAACTCATAAAAACCCCAAATAATGAAACCATTAAACAATATAACAAACTACCAAAGGAAATTAAAGACTTGACACACATCAAATTCAAAAGGGCAATAAAAACCATGATAATGCAACACAAGATATAAAACCGAAAAGTTGACGGATTGCTAGACCTACAACATCGCTCTCGATACCGCTAGTCCGAGGCGAGGCAGGCCAGCCTCACCACCTTGGATGAGGACAGAGAGCGAGAAGCCAACAGCGGACACGAAGGCATGACTGTATACATGTACTGTATATATTTTTACCTTTTTCATCTTTTAATTTTTGTTATATAAATGTATACATATTTGTCAAATAAAGAACTTTCAAACATTGAATTAAATTAGCTGGTCACTTTTCGGTAAAGTTCCGATTAAGTTAAACCTTCTCAAATTTATACCAACGGCAGATCGTGTTATTGGATATCGATCTTGATGCAAATTAACCCTATCATCATTAGAATTTCAATACGTTCTTTTTCAGTTAATTAACCATTATTAATATTTCGACATTTAAAGAATTAATTCTGACAACTTAAATCAAAGGCTGAATTTTTATTCCATGGATAATTAAACATAAACACGAATTTAAAAAAAAAGTAATTAAATATCTTTGTCCTTATTAAATGTCAAGGTGCTAAACCTTAATCCTGGACTCCTGAAGCTCGGTTCCATTGAAGTTCGTAAAAACTGTACAAGATGTTTCATTTAAAATAAAAAAGTTAACATCCTTTCCGGATAAACTGAAAGTCTGACTCGGATATACATATCCTTATCGAATCCCCGATTTGCAACATTTAACGAAATATTGTTAAAATCAAAGTAGCCATATTAAAGATATTCGAATCCATATATTTGCCTATCCCTGCATATTTCATAAAAGTTAGAAAATATTAAATATATAATAATAAGTCGTAGTAAAGGTCTTTTTTTTTTACCGGAGAATCATTTGCATATGTTCACACACTGATTTCTTTGTTTCGCCTCCTTTAGTAAGTTCGTCAAGAATAATTGAAGCCTGTTACTACCTATTTTACTGCTAAATTTACACACTACATCCTATTTGGAAATAAAAAAAAAGAAATTACTAACAGATGTGTCATCGTTGTGTTGCAAGAGGTGAGCATATTGTACATGCATATATAGTTATTTCAAGATCTCACTAGTATTTTGTGTTGTGTATATAAAGTAGGTCGAGAACAGTTGGGGGCATGTCAAGGTCTTGAACATACGAGTGAGCAAGCAACAGGCGTTTCATGGAAATGTAATATATACACGGTTAAAATCGAATTTAAAAAAAAAAATCTTCACGAGACTAAACGTTGAATTGAAATAGTCATATCAAAACAATCATTATTAGTAATATGCGTGTTGTTTGTAACGAGTACCACCTAATGCGAGTTAACTTAACCGTAACTGCTACAGAAACCGCCGAATTACCATTTCATAAACAGCAATTATGTTTAAACATAGAGTCAATTAATTTTTTAATAGCCTGGGAGGACTGGAATCTTTTACGATGTAATAAAGAGGAAAAGTTTACTGTAAGATAAAACTCGATTACCCTTATAGTTTTGTATTTTAATAATCCGTAGTTTTGCAAACAAATTAACTTGTTAAAACATGAATACAAATATAATCTTATTGATTTCGGTTGCATATGTCTGAAAGATCGTGGGATATTTTCTTAGAGGTAGGGTGAGCATTGTGTTTCTTACTTAACTATCGGTTTTTGATCCGTCTGCAAAGCGATTCTTTCGAACGTGTAGCTAGATTGATTCCGGCTTATCCGATCTGTTAAAAAAACATGTTAAAATCGTGTAGTCTCATATTATTTCCAAAAGGTTGCCTGCCATATGCTGGACAATATTATTGTGTTCCAATCCTGCATATCTGCCACTTGATGGTTCTTGCAGTCTGAGATGGCCGTTTCTTGCCCTCCCCATTATCACCAAGTTACATTAAGATACACTGATGTACAAAATCACAGTTATAAACTATTCACTGAGAAAAAAAAATAATAATTATAAATAAAAATACAGTTATCGTAAGTAAAAAGTTCAGCTGGATAGGAGATAAAAGCACAGATTACTTAGCACTAGTAAAAAAGAGATCCTAAACACTGATACTAACAAGAAGCAATCTAAGTTACTTACGGTCTGCTTCATACCGGTAACTTATAAAGTTACTTATGGTAATTAAACTGAAATAGTTAAGCCAAAGAATATATGTAGTTGCAGTAAGCAAAGATTTGCCCTTGTCAAGTAGTAGGTGTATTGCTGTGAGTGAACTATTCTATAACAGCTATCACACCTTCATAATTAATACAAGCTATTTAGATTACTTGTGATAAGGAAAGAGTACCATTAATGCACGTTCACTAAATACCTGACATAGAAGGTAATGGTTTGCCATAAATATACAATATACTTACCTTAAATTTGTTGTTCAACTATAGGTAGTGTAGGAAACGAGGAAGTTTAGTGAATATTTATTAAGTAGCTTACTGTGTACTCTGTGTGAATAACTGATAAAGTACAAAAAAAAAGTTGCACAAATCTTCGATTATTTATGCAACCGCAACTATAAGTACTGCGTATCGAGCAATAGGTAATTCAAAATTTTTTGCAAATAATTTTTGATTACTATTCAGTGTGCTGTAGCTTCGATTGCATCAATAATCGAAGATTAAATTCGCATTTATTTTGCTAAAGATGGTACATAATACTTATTACTTAAGAAAAAAAAGCAGTATTATTAGTAATAGTTTTATTTTGTATAGGACAAACACAGTGACTATCTGATATGAATGAAAGATATTGGTTTCACTTTAACAACAGTTTTTTTTTAAATAATTTACAACGTAATGACTCATAAAATATATTCCTTAATAATGAAAAAATTAACAAATCAATAATAAAAGATAAGGTAAATGGGGCCCTCTTGAAACGTTATTTAGTTACTGAAATTATTTAAATCTAAACAAAGGACAAAGAGAAATATTGCTTTGAAGTTACCACTAATGACAAACAAAGAAATAATATACCTAGGCGGTAAACTTGCGGTTTTTGTTGGTTCTTTGCACTGGGCGTTGTCTCGGCGAGTTGATCCTCTGTCGGCATACGTGGCGGTTATGTCCGGTGATCGCCTCGAAAACGGCTACTTCATCGGGGTATCCCTAACTGCAGGTGGCACTTGAACTGTCACTCAGCTATCGACGACATCCACACTTTAACTTTACCAGCGGGCGCAGATATCATCACAATGATGGGGAATTCAAATATCCCACCACGTGGTTTAAAACTGCAATCTTGAAACATCCGATTGCTTATAGGCTCGGTACTTCTTCTTTCGCTGGGATTCTTTATACGGATGGGGCCTTGAGTTAACCCATCCGGTATTTTAAATATATTTGCGTTCCAACTGGCCTACAATGGCCGTCCTTGCACACCCTTTTTCGACGACCTTTTCCCACATCCGTAACCCTTACTTGACGCTAGCCCGCGCCTGCGTGCGTAGCCGTCTCGGGGACTATTTGATTACTCCGCCGTACTAGTCAATCAGGAATAGTAAAACAATCACGGGGTGGCAGCAAAACTCAAATAATCATAGTTGTGGCAAGTTGTTACCTATTTAAGAAAATACATAAGTTTAATAGCGATCAGCATTGGTGTTACTTCTACTAAGCATGTGCTGTATAGTTAGATACAGTACCAGTAGTCATAAGTAATACGTTACTTACCACAAATTTGTCAGGTACGCTGTGTAATAGCCGTTAATAAAAGCACTATTTACAGTAACAACTTGCATTCAGAAAACTAGGTTTAGTTGCAGGTATTAATTAACGAGAATAGTTTCAAGTAAAACTTTATCTATTGTAAATAATTTTTTATCAAGTAAACACTTTACTTAGCCCATTTTTCTCAGTGTACACTAAGATACATTGATGTACAAAATCACAGCTATAAACTATTGTATACTTGGGTTGAAAATGGGAGTAAATAAACTACGCTTTCATAACTTCTTAAATGTAGAACAAAAGTATACAATAGATTAACCGCATTGCATTACATCAGTTCTGTTCTAGTCAGTGTTACCACCTTACTACTTAATGCATAGTATTTGCTTCCCAGATGGCGCGTCTGCATCGTACACAACACCTCCCTCCTTATTTTAGAACCTGGGGAGCGAATACCTTCTTGGTGGCTTGATACCCCGTCGAGATCGTTTGTGCAGCTGATCTTTTCTCGTCACCGGTGGCTCTTGCACGGTGCTTCCGGTTGGAGTGCCGTTGCTCTGCGAATCTGTGACATTGCTTGCAAGATTCTCCCTTGGAGTTGGGATCAGCATAATTGGGTCTTTTGACGGACATATAGGCGTGCTGTACAGGTTTGCTATTTTCATAAGTATGCAAGGGAGAATTTGCAAATGATTGATTAATATCTCGATCATTTGGAACAATTGTAAACGTAGGTTCCTTTGGTACAGAATTCGTTATGTTAGCATCAGTTACTTGAGCGTTAAGCATTTGATTAGCGTGTCGTATGTAGATTTTGCCACCAGATTGAATCTCGTAGTCTAGTGAACCAAGTTTCTTAATTACCATTCTAAAATTCCACTTTGTATGGCTACCGTAGTTTCTAAAAGGTACTTTTGTCCCACGTCAAAATATACTTCCTGTTTTGGTTTCGTTTCTTCTACCGGTTTGTCTTGTTCCTTTTGTACTCGTCGTTTAACATCTGGTATCATGCAGTCCAGTCTGCTGCGTATGTTTCGGCTTAAAAATAATGTACAGTACTCCCTCGTTAAGACGAACTCGATGGGGGAATAAAATATTCTGTTCGTTTTAAAAATAGTTTGTCATAACCGAAATCGATTAAGACGAACTAGTTCGCCATATCCGATTGTCGAATAACTTACGCTTTCTGCTTCCGTGTTTTCTTTCAAAGCACAAACTTCTACGTTACTGTCCAAAGCAATGAATTCAGAGAGCGACAGGTTAGGTGTTGGATGTATTCCCGCAATTAGATTTGTCCAATCTTCAGGGTCCTGTGAGGCAAGGAGGGATTCTCAAAGTAACTCGACAGCTTTGTTAAAAAGTAATTGTTTGACCAGCAACATCATCCCATGATATAGCCATAGCTTTCATTGCTAGTTCCATTTTAAATTTGATTGCTGTGATTCAATGCAGAGTAGAGCGTTATGTATAAGTCTGGTCTTAAAACGACACTTAAAGACTGCAATTATACCTTGCACCAAAGGTTGAACTCTGTTAGTAGAATTTGCAGGGGAAAATATTACGTTGACATTTAGCAGAGCTAGTCCTTCAATATTATGTGCACTGCAGTTATCCAATGTTAAAAGTCTGTCTTCAGTAGCCATTTTCCTCTGAAATTTAATCAGCGATAATCGAAATGATACAGAATCCACCCAGGCATTCTTCTGATGAGTATAGTAAATATAGTAAATAGCAAAATTAATCGATTTATTTTATTTAGGCATCTGGGATTTTTATATTTTCCAATAAACCATAATTTCAACTTTTCTGAACCGTTGGCATTGCAACATAAAACTGCAGTTAGGCTATCTTTGCTTTTAGCACCGCCATGGCATTTAATACCTTTAAAGTCTAAAGAACGATCAGCAAATTATAAAATACACCTGTTTCGTAGAGGTTAAAATATATTTTTTTGTCATATGATTTTCTTATATCATAAAAGTATTTAAGCCATTCGGTTATATCATTTTCATTTACTTTATTCGCTTCGCCACTTACAACATGAGAGGAAATTTTATATCTTTCTTCAAATCTCCACAGCCATTCATCTGAACATTCGAAATTATCTATGCCGACTGATATACTTATTTCTTTGGCCTTTTCCTTCAGCAACCGACCAGATATGGGAACATTTGAACTTCTAGTATTTTTAAACCACACGTGCATGTGCAGACTACATACATATCTAGAGGATTTACCTACTTATTGTATGCCGCAGTTCGTGTTAACGGGGGCTTCTATTGCACTGTTAATATATTATTGTTCGTATTTCGTGTTAACCGAATAATTCGTATTACCCGAGGATTTCATAAAAATGATATAAAAGGTATATTGCATTTTAAGGGGGGAAAGAATAACGTTCGTGTTAAACGACAGTTCGTATTAAACGAGTTTGTCTTAACGAGGGAATACTGTAGCTGGTGATGAATCAGTAGTAGCATGTGTAGCCTTCCGGTAATGTAACAAGAAATTATTTAGCTTCGATCTTAAAGTCAGGCCCGGTTCGTTCTGCAGTGTTCGCAACGCTGTCTTAATCCCTATGTTTTTGAATATTCGCATTCGCAATAAATATGCGAATATTGCGAATAAAAAAATTACCTGTTAAAATGGATAATTTAGAAGAAAAAAAAAAATAATATTTAAATTCATTGAGATCTTAAAACAACCTTTTGAGCACAAATTTGCAGTTTACATTAGAATAACCATCAATAACCTCAAAACTAAACTTAAGTTGACAAAAATAAGACGTAAAAAGTCGAAACGATTCGGTTGTACTTGGCTAGTTTCGCTGCGGTGATGGAGAAATTTAATTCTCTGTGTGTGCGCATACACGCTTAATGCAAGTGTTCGTATAGTTGTAAATTGAGAGCTAATAGATGACGCTAGTAAAGTAAAAAAGTTAATATTCGTATTCGCATTCGCGAATGTCTAGTGCACATAATCGTATCGTTCAGGTTGCCCATTGGAAGCGGGAAAAATAGGGCGCTGTCAATATGTGCTTAATGGATCTTCCCCTAGCCGACGTTTCGTCCACACTCGTAAGGTTCATCTTCAGGGCTGCTGCTGTTGACTTGAGAGTTTAGTTGTTATTTCTCACTTGTTCTCTATGCTACGAAAGTCGTTCCATGGGCGCATTTAATAATAACTGATAGCTGACTGATTTACAGTAGACTCGCGATTATGTGAACTAATCACATTTCAAATGTTTCATCATTTCACAAACGTAGTATTCATATGGTTGCGAGGCTACTGTATTATATTTTTGTTGTTAAGAATCATAGGGAAATTATTTAGTTAGCAGTAGAAATTTCAATTGTTATGGAATCCATATAGTATTAGAATAGGTAGCCTCGTGTAGTACCTATTAGGTGGAGCATGGGGTGGGATGATTTGTAATAGTTGAAGATACACAGTAAAGTAACAAGGTATATTATGGTACAAAAATCAAAAACCCAACTAAACACACTTATATTCTCAGGCCACTAACACAAATACGTATATCATCGATCTATCTATTTTCTCAGACACATAACATGTAAGGCACACGTAGGCTTCAGTGGGTGCGTAATGTCCGCATCAAGCAGCTGTCCTTGATATGTCTCTGAGACATCACATAGATATGATTCTGATATATGAACACTGTTCTATTTCAGAGCGGTTTTATGTTCTCTGTATGATGCATAACATTCTTGTAATGCCGTTTAACACCTAGCCATTTATTGCGCAATTTATTGGCCAATTTAAATTGTGTATAATACTTAATAAATCCGCGTTATACACGTAACAATTTTAAATTGCGCAATAAATAGCTGTGTAAAACGGCCTTTAGGAATAGGTAAAAATCATTTTCGAAACTACATTAAGTTCTATATTTATCTATTAGTAAATACATATAAATATTATTGGATTTACAAAATATAAAGAACTCACTTGCCGCTCCGTCCGTGTGTTCGTTATAATCCTTGAATTATGACGTCACAACTCTTAAAGATGGAAATATAATAATGGTTCTACACAGTTCAAAAACTTTTATGTTATTTCTTTGCTCGAACCAGATGCTGCGCAAGTTCGTTAGTGAAGCTGGTGGAGCAATGTTCCAAGAGTCGTATTAAATATCTTCACCATTCTGGCCTCCGATTCTTTTTATGAATGATCGCTAAACGAAACTAACATTTTTTCAATTTGAAAACCGTGCAAGTAATTCACTCACGATTTTTGAAGCATTAAAATCATTGCTTAAAAGAAACTCGAAATTATTCAAACTTTGTTTAGAATTGCGGGGTAGTACTTGTTCTATTTCCTCAGTATCGTCGTCCGCAGCTGATCGTTCTTCTATCTTGAGATGTTTTAGTGAATAAAAACTACTGTTGAAAATAAAAGGCGGGAAATAATTCCTGAACAAATAAATGTTGAGGTTAGAGCAGACATTTTCACCAAACATCGTTCGTCTTTATAAACAATTAACATAGATTCAAAAACGTTATTTTGTAAAGTAAAAATATACGTTTACGTATAACCGGTGGCACCCGTTGTTAAATGCGTTTTCAGTGCTTTAAATTTATTATAGTTAAAGTTAAACCAGTAAATATGTGTCCCAAGCCGACACCAACGTAGGGACGCCATTTGCACAGTCGCCCAGAAATTTCAAACTGCGGGAAACACAAAGATATGTCACGAATAGTTCTTGAATAGCATCAGATCAAGGATGTGTGATGTATTATTAGGTACATCTCAGATACATCACTATAGTGTATCTAGTGCCACGTATCGCAGTTCAGTTCAGATAACATTTAGGATACATATATTTATGTAACATTTGTGTATCTAAGTTACATAGCACTGTTCCTTAAATGATAGTTAGGCGAGATGTAACAGACACATGTGTGTTTACTGGGTAGTGTAACATAACCCCTTCATACATTCACAAGACTCGAGTGTTCTTGAATTTCTGGAATTTTCGATGGTGCTATATGAAAGATGGGTACAAAACACCTTGATTCATGCAAAAAAGTTTTTAAAATGCGACATACCACCTTCATCCACTAGTATCTTCAATTTAGTATCCATAAATAAAGTGTTCTCTATGCTGCCCAGTTTATCTCAATTCATATGTTGACTTTCTCTCCACCTTGTTATTTGTGTCACCAATAGTTCTTTTAATAATGTGTTCACATTCTCTTTTACGTATTATTTACATGTAAAAAAAGAACAACGATCATTCAGTAGGGTAGTATAGAACCGACTTCTACTATTGCAGGATATTTGCTGTGACTATTCAAATCCTTCTGGTCGAAAACACATCAAACACTATTTTTCGTATGCCGTTGAATCGTCATGACATTGAAAATGTGACAAAAATAGTTTCGTGAATTAAATAGTAAATAACAAGGCATGTTATGATCATTCTCATCTTGTTTAACGATGCCTGACATAAAAGATTAATATTCCACAATACATAATCGGATTATGCAGTAGAATATATAGTATAATATAAAAAAAAGTTTTGCTAACATATTATTGTATTTGAGGATAATATATTTTTAAAATTAGATTTCTAACGTTCTGCTATACACATATAAATGTATACCATACATGTATGTAAGTATAGAGGATTTCGTCATTTACCATATTTGCATCTACGCGTTACTTTGTCAGTGCAAAAGCATTGCTTCAAACGATACCGCAAAATTTGTTTCCATGACCTGTAGATAGAATTTCACACGAGCATAACGTGGTTATTAGATAGTCGTTACATGACCTTGTATTCGGCCGAATGTAATAGAAAACCATGTGAAAATATACATATATATAGGCAATTGCATTCGTGATATAAATACAGATTTCAAACGGTTTGTGAAACATCTAAAATAACAGAAGTTTTATCCTAAAATAAATGCAGTAGGTATAAAGAATAATGTTACCATAAATTTCAAAATAAAACGTTCCTTTTAATAGAAACAAAGTTGAAATTCTGCCCACTTTGCGGTGTGTAAAAATTCATTTGATTGGAATGAATGAAATGTGGATTATTTTTTTTTTGTTATGGATTTTTATAGAATTGTAACAACGCATAAAGTTTGAGCAGCTTTTAAAATCAAATTAACACTAATCCAACGCAATTTATCTACAGCTTACACACTGAGAAAAGAGATTGCATTAAATGAAAAGTTTTATAACTTTTTGTTTTATTCATGTTCCCATGTGCATAAGTCTCAGATACACAAACAATAATGAACAAAAGTGAATATATTTCGAGCGAGGTTAAAGAAACCTCAGAGATAATTGGAATCTTTTCAGTTAATGCTGATTTACTTATAAGCCAAGGAACTTTACACTAGTATACAGGTGTCCCACTGAACTGAGTCATTAGATTTTTTTGAACTTCTAGCAGGAATTTGATTTTGAAACTTACAGTGTAGTCATGGCCCACTGTGGTCTATTTAAGGAAAATATTTTCAACTTTATAGCACTTTCGGTATACAGGGTGTTGATATCAACTTTCTTATTTTAAACGGAATGGTACAATTTTTATCGGTACAATTAATGTATCGAGTCATTTGCAATTAGTTTACATGAGGGTTCCCTATCCCTGAACTCAACCGTTTTTGAGATATTTCCAATTTTGTTGTTTTTTTTGACTTTTGCACTGTTTCAAGTGAAATTAAATAGCTGATGAGGTATCAAATATTTAGTGGTTCTACTAATGTCGATGTAAGTACAAAGACGTAGGTAGAAAATGTTATGGTAATAAGGACCAAATCACATACAGGGTGCTCGAAAACGCATCTCCAATGTGGATACCTTTAAACCAACAAAACTTTTTTATTTCAAATGGAACATGGTATTTTTTACTACAGCATTGAATGCAGCGTATAATTCTACATGGATTGACATTAGGGTTTGTTATACCTATTTTTGATAGTTTTTAAGATATTAGCATTTATTACCTAAAATATGATTAATTTCCAAGTTTTTAATAAATAAAATATGTTTTTTCCTAAAAACACTCTGTATATTACTTTCTAGAACGAAGCTTTATCTTTTTTTGCATTGTTTGGTTTCCATTCATTGGAAGTTTTCCAATTATTAGCAAATTTTATGGAATTGTATTTATAAAATATTAATAAACCATATAATTATTATGCGACAGCAAATTACATGTTAATATTTTTGCCGGCTTATTAAATACATCGAAAATACGTCAAATAAAAAAAAAAAACTAAGAAACTATTATTCTGAAAGAACATTTATATTGGATATTTTCGAAGACTTTTAATAGTTTGTTCCTGATTTATGTTATCTGTCTGTATCGCTTAATACCTAGTTTAATACAAAAAGCCAAGAGGCTGCATTGTTTTCGAAGACTCCATGTCAGACAGTTCCCCTACAAAGAAAATACTTAGTACCTAGTAAGTGAACAATATTTGAAATATTATGGGTGTATTTAGGATATCTGCTTTAATTTCCCTTTGTATTTTATTTTTTTGAGGTTTTTATTCATTGCAAATAAGTGTAGGTATCTAATCATTGTTACATTCTTCATGAATGTAGAAAGTCTAAAGTGTTGTTATTTGCATATGTAACTTTCAATGTTTTTCTTATTTCTTTCGATTTACAATATTTTACTTGTTAGACAAAAATGTGTGAAGGAGTTGATAGCATTAGGACTTACTATAAAAGATATGACTTGTTAATAATGCATAGATTTATCACTGCGCAATTTGGTAAATTACCAACAATAGATATCACTTGTTTGTTAGCATATATCATGGCCTACTAATATCTAATAATTAATGTACGCTCTCTATGACTAAAAGACATTACTATTAGTAAGAAAATAGTGAACGTTAGATATCTGAAACATAAATATTTAGATAGGTGAGGCAAATAATGTACAGAGTGTTCTGTAGGAAAAAAATCATTTATTTGTTTGAAACTTGGAATTTAGGCATATTTTTAGTAATTTTTTGCAAGAAATGCTAATACTTCAAAAACTATTAAAAATAGGTATACCAAACCCTAATATCAATCGATGTAGAATTTTGCGCTGCATTCAATGCTGTAGTAAAAAATACCATGTTTCATTTGAAAGAACAAAGTTTTGTTAGCTTAAAGGTATCCACATTGGAGACGCGTTTTTGAACACCCTGTATGTGATTCAGTGATTATAGCTATAACACCTTATAGCTATAGGTCCTTGTATTTATCATCGATTTAGTACACGTAAAGAACGACATGTCAATCTAGACGAAAAGCGGCATTTAACTACGAAATTTGGGTTAAATACAGTCAAACAAAAACATTGTTAAAGTAACAAAATGCGAATGTTAAAATAATTGTGTAGATTTGACAATATTTTTAAGCAATTGTTTTAACAATCAAGATAATTTTATTTAAACATTCAATATTGTTAGGGCAATAAGTGGTTCAGGTAAAAAAAAACAACATTTCATGTTAAATAACCAAAAGAATTCATTAAAATAAAAGCAGAAGTTGCTAGGTTAAATACACATTTTAGGTTAATTGAATAAATGTTATCTGTTAGTCAAATAAAAATTTTTGTTGTGGTTAAACATGAAAATTATGTTGAGCCAAAACAGAATTGCTATTTAGTTAATAATATTTTATTGCTACAGCAACCTATCGGGGATTTTTAGATTCGCTTTATAAGGGGAAATGTTCAAGTATCTTGGGTATTGTACATTTATCATCTCAGTCACAACGTAAAGTGTAAAATATCTTTAAGGCGGGATATATTTAAAACCTTCAAAAAATAGCAGTTTTACTGACATCACTGCCATTTCACACCACCAATCGCTGCTTTAATGATCGCAACTCGTATTGAAAGTTTGATTGGTAAATGCACTAGATTAATATTTTTATGAAACTCTGACTGTTGTGCTTTATGACCCTTATGTGTCACTTACTAGTGTGAAATGGAACGAACGCCATCTTCTCTGCGATTTCTGAAGTACATACCTACCTATATTTAACGTATTGCTGTGAACTGAATGTCCAAGCATACAAGTTTAAAGAAATTAAAAATGACAAAATTAATTTAGCTAGCTCAGCAAAAATGAATTTAAAAGGGCGCCAGAGATTCTTAAATCTCAGAGTATTTTTTTTTAAAAATTAATAGTGGGCGTTTGCAAAATGGACTTTCTTTAAAATCCCCAAAAATTGAAATGGCAGATTCAAAAATAAAAGAACTATTTAAGATGATATTTAAAATCATTAACTTTTATTGTAAAAGAAAAAAAAAAAAAAAAAACATTTGATACAACAATAGGGGAAAAAAAACCTTAATACAGAAGGTATTGGATTAAAATAACCCCTTCGTGAATTTACATTTAAAAAGGACAATGCAAATCCTTTAGCAAACAAAATGGTGAATTCGTTCTAGAAGGAATTTCATATGCCACAAAAAATCCACGTGGTTTCAAAAATTCAAAGCAAACTAAAATTTAATTCAAATAACGTAAAGAAACAACCAAAATCAAAAATGAAATTTAAAACAAGCTCACAGCTTCACTTCACCTACCCCGAGGTGATAAAAATAAAATCAAATTGATAACTACAAAAAAAAAACGGAAAATTTAAACTCTAAACGCGATTGCTTCTAAAACGAAAATTATTAAAAAGCCTTACATGTATATTGTGCACAACTATCTAACACTAATTAATAAACGAATTACTAGATGGACGATTTTAAAAATTTCAAAGCAACGAACTACATCTTAAACTGAAAACGGATTACCAGAAACGGTAACCAAGACAACTAAACAAGACTATACACGCGCTCGTCTATCTGGTAACTCTCCGGCCTCTAAGGTAACACTCGCATATATATGAAATTTACATCTGTGAACGATGACGGCGCAACGCATCGCAAAGAAAAAACTAGCATATAAACTATATACAGGAGTACGCAAAATGTACAAATAAATGAAATTAACTATACACAACTGAACAAATAAAATGATACAAACAATTAATCAAAATTCTTTAGCAAAATAAACAAATATAAGAATTGTGGAAACTCTATCATTGTTTTGACAAGGCTGATTTGGAATAAACAAAAATACACATTTAAATTTCCGAAACCCGGAGTGCCAGACCATAGCAGTATTTACTACTATGTGGC
This sequence comes from Protaetia brevitarsis, assembly GCA_004143645.1. Classification (NCBI taxonomy): domain Eukaryota; kingdom Metazoa; phylum Arthropoda; class Insecta; order Coleoptera; family Scarabaeidae; genus Protaetia; species Protaetia brevitarsis. Next base: position 75,790 of record RXPK01002429.1, on the reverse strand, counting down.
AGAAAACTGTTACACACGTGAACCCAATAGGCGTTGTTAAATTAATAAAACGATATGGTTGCCTTCATTACGCGGTATTCTTGCGAGATTACCTAAAATTTTGGTTAACGCAACAAACATTACGGACGCAATACATTTTCTTTTCTCAGTGCGAATTTCAGATATACGCCTAAAGTTAAAAATATAGGAAATCTTAATTCAATGTATTGTATGTGTTTGATTAACCATAATTTTTTGTTAAAACAACTACCAAGAAGCCTAGTTTTGATCATGACATTTTAGTAATTTTAACGGAATTATTTGAGTTTATATAATCTGTTTATATTTATAAATTCGTTTCGTTCATCATTCAACTAAAATGTTTCTTTAGATCAACAAAATTATGTCAACTAAAAGAAATTCTTACTGTAACAATTAATTTATGTAAAGTCAAACAAAAATATTGTTACATCAACGCATTTGAGCTTAACAAAGTGATTTTGATTAATTCAAACACATATGTTCAGTAGCTCCGCTGTCCATCCACCAGATACCTGCCTTTATATTAGCCTTGCCTACTAATGCTGTAACATCAGAACAATTTAATACACTAGACTCCGTTATCAATGCCTGATCACCAGTTTGTTTTTCATTCTTGTCTTCTGTCCTTTTCTCTGTTCTCTTTTTCTTTCTGAACCAACAGTCTTGAATTAAATGTCCTGTTTTCTTACAATAACTGCATAATTTCTTTTCCAGCTGTGGACAATTTCTCTTCACATGCCCTGTATTGTCACAATTAAAGCATTTTATATCATTTCTAGGCCTTGTAAATTTTCCTTTCACTGCTAGAGCCATTGAATCTTCACAGTTTTTGTTTCTCTCTTCTTCAATCATCAGTCTCGACATCAGATCTGTTAATGTTTGTTTTTCGGAAGGGGTTGATTCCCATGCAGAAACAAAATGTTTCATGCTCTCCGGTAGAGACATTAATACTTTGGTAATTAACATCCTATCACTGATTTCTTCTCCCATATGTTTTAAATCAGCTTTTATCTTTTCTAACTGCGTTATAAACCCTGTTGTATTACCAGTTTTATATTCTAATGTGAAAAACTTTTGTGTCAATAAATGCACGTTTATATGTGATTGATGCTCATATATTGCTTTTAATTTCGACCACATTTCTGCAGATCTTTTACAGGTTATAATATGAGTTAATACCTTTTCTTCTAACCTGAGTACAATTATTTCTTGTGCTTTCACATCCATTTTATCCCAATCCGTTGCATTAATTTCTGGTCTTGGTTTTGTCCCATCTACTACATCAAAATATCCTTTTGATTTTAACATTATTTCTACCTGAAACTTCCATATAGTCCAGTTCTCTCCGTTGAATTTTGCAAGTGGTGTTATTCCCGCCAGGTCCGCCATCTTTTCCAATTGCACGTTGTTTTCAATCTTAAAGTGTCTTTACTTTGCCAACGCCAATCAATTAACGCGATATTTATATTTCACCTAATGTTCTCGCGCATCTGGGCCCATAACCTATTGAATTTAGGTTTGGTGTTAATAAAACGATCCGATTTTCAGGCACAAATAAAACTTTATTAACACTGTCTACTTAACCACCACTCACTCTACATCATTCCCGCCATAGACTGCTCCTCTTCAGTTTTCTTTTTATTGCTACCAACTTATTTAATTTAGTCTCTAAAACAATTCTATTGCCAACTTCGTATGACATAAATCTAATGTTATTTTTTTTTTTTAAACGTAGTCAAAACTTCCCGTGGTATCATACATGCTGTCTAAAAAATTGTAATATTGTACCTTTTCTTACACCAAACGACTTCCAACTCAACGAAATAAAACATGATCTATATCACTAATTGTTATTCTTTTTACATAGTCGACATTACTCAATACAGTTTCTTAACTCCCCTAACTGTTAACGTAAGCACATTTTCGCAATCAGTAACGTGCAATCTGTGAGATCTTACATTCCACCATAGTTAAAAAAATTAAAAACTTACACTGTTACATAACAAAAACGGTTAACGTACAATGTCAAAAAAAGAACAACGCTAATCCTCTTCCACTAGTGTATGTCTTACCACAGATTATCCAGATAGTTCACTTGCAGTTGGCACCTTTGATGTTCGTGGCACAAACGGTACTTCGCGCAGACTATCACGCGCATTTCGACAGGCCCGCATTAATAAAAATGTCAGGAACGGATCTAATATAATTGAACAAAATTAAAGTCTAATGTGTCTTTCATTATGTTTATGTTATGAATTTAATGTTGGCAATATATCATTAGAAAACTATAGGGAAGTAATTTTAAGAAAATATAAACAAACATAATCTAGAAAAGATTGTAAGATTGCCTTCGATATTAATTTATTCAAGATTAATAAAAACTAAGTGTAAGAAAATTATAAACGTTTATTCGTATGTGTAAAGTGGTGTAACAATAAGGCGAATGCATTACAATATAAAAAATATATCAATAAAAATTTGTAACGTAGCAAAATCAAAACAATCGTCATTATTTTATCGTTTTAAGCATTTAGCTTATAAAAATAGCAATTGAAGTTTTGAAACATTTACTAGTTAGTGGGTTAAGAAATAAAAAATAAAATGAAATAAATATGAATATATTTCCAATTTTCAACGTTTTCAAGGTTGCTGTGGTAATATAGAATGTTAGTGTAAGTCGAGTTCACTTCAGAATTCTCTTTTCAGATATTTCATAATGAACCTGCGTTATATTGTTGCCTGCCATATAAAACTATGTATATAATAAAGGTTTAAGTTTTCATACAAAGTAGTTAATCAAAAAAATGTCATTGTTATATTTAATATTCAAGGTGCAAACATCTTTACATGTAAACCTTATTAGTGTATTTTTAAAAATGGTTTACTGCTTAAATTTTCTACGTTATGTATGAAAGACATATGTACTTACTTTCAAAAATTTTTGTAAGAACTGCATTTTTCTTTAACGGACTCTTTGCTAGACTTGCGAACATAACATACTATCTTCAAAATGTTCCGCACAAATCCTAAAAGATCGGTACAGATGTTCTGGTGAAATTGTTTCTAAATCCCCACGACCAATATTCTTCACCCACAATGCACATCTTAAAAAATATACAAAATACATATTAAAGTATTATATACTTATTTGTAATATAATCTATATATGAAAACTTAATAGCTTACCTTTCTGGTTCTATTGGAAACCTGAAGCAACATTGCCGGAATTTTAAAGCTATATTTTTTGCGACAATCAGGAACACAATACCACATTATCACACATTGTATAAAAATCACTAAACAGCTAAAGTTGAAGTGGTTCAATCAACACAATAATGAAAATTAATACAATAATCTCTGCTACAACGCGTATATCAATGACAACTGCTTGCTGCTTTACAACCTATAAACGAAAATTCATGAGCAGGAAATAAAAAACTGTAAAATGTGTTATTGCATCATACAGAGAATTAATTTACAAGTATAAAATAATTTTGAAAGTTTATTATGTAATTTTTCACAAAGATTGTAAGTACTCTAAATTTTCAAGTAAATTTTCTTAAAAAAAATCATTTTCACTTAGAATTGGGCGTCGATTTCTTACAACGCGTGGTATAATAAAATTTTCCTGTCTTTATTAAAGTTTAGGATACCTTTGCGTGACGCAGCAGTATCTGAAAACGCAAAACCTCACTGTTCCAAAATTAATTACCGTAAACCTTGTGACTCGAAACCTACAAAATTCGTTTCTCTATAAATAAACATTAATCGAACGCTTATATGTTAACCTTCCACCGGTCCCCGTATTAAGTGTGTATCACAAGCAACGCATAACATCGAACACCGAACCTTTGAAACTAAAATCGAATTTGTTCCAGTTAGCTGGCATCCTAATCGTGTTAGCCCTCCTGCAAATCATCCTGAGCGGCCATCTCGTTCGCGCCCGACATAACGAGGACTATCCTGGTGAAGCCAAGAATAAGATCGGCGATAACTTGCAGAAATATGACGATCTTCAACCCAAATACAAGCAGTTCCAACATTATCTGGAGGAAAAGGTAATACTGTCCGATATTCAAATTACCCCAACAGATGTAATACGCGATATCCTTCTTTACAGTACCACTGCTGCGGGAGCAATAACTTCACTGACTACAAGAATATGGAAATTCCAAAGTCCTGTTGCATCGTCGGCACAGAACCTTGCTCTTTGAAGCAAAAGGGATGCGGTGACGCCGTATCTGAGAAAATCGTATTCCTGTATAAGACAGTAGGAGCTGTGGCGACTATCTTGTATTTACTCGAAGTAAGTTTTTCTAATCAAAATTAAAATACTCCCCCATCTTCTTAATCCTTTTAAATCCATGAGTGTTTTGGATACCAGCTAATCGAGTCGATAGCCGACAAACGGCCTTTACTTCTCTCTTACAATATACAGTATGTCCCATGACGAACTGCACTGATCCATCTATTCCAAGTATGGGCAACCTTTGACATGTTGTGGGCCAAACTTTAGTGTGCAAATACGTTCGCGGGTCGCGTTTAAAAGTAGTGTTCATAATTTTTAGCGATAGATATCAGATATGAAATAATACGACAATGTTATTATAATGCAATTTAAATTAAATCGTGAAATTTGGATTTATTACAAACTACGAAAGTTAAATAGCGACAACGAAATCAATGAGACCCTTGAGCTTGAATTTGGAAAACTAATCCATCGATATTTGGATGAATTCCACTGATACAAAGACGTAAAGAATTTTCCAAATTATCGTCAGTCAGCCTTGTACGATGTTTTGATTTCATAAACTTTCATCATTGAAAAGAACTGTTCGCAATTTATAAGTACTGCAAACGCACAATCAATCTTCTTGCGAATTTTCTAAGCTCCGGAAAATGGTCTTCTTCGAGGTATTTTTGTAGAATCGACACTCACGACGTCTTCAAATTTAGATTTTAGGAGTGAATTTTCTTGAAGCTCGATCAACCCCATTTGCAAGTGTATTGGAGCATTTTGTACATTACTTTTTGTTGGAGTAGCTAATAAATTGAAACACTGTCTTCCATGTTTTTGAAATCGCTAAATCTGTTCGAAAATTGCTCCGACAGTAACTTGAGTTCTTCAGCATATTGAGCATAAGCAGTATTTTTATACGCAGAGAGCGTGGTGAAATGGTAACTGTTATCAGACCGCAACTGTGCCTCCCACAAGCGGATTTGGTTTTGAAACGCTTTCAAACGGCTGTACAAATCATTTACTAACTGTCCTTGTTTTTGAAGTTTCAAATTTAAATCATTAATATGTCCTGTAAGGTCGACCACAAATGCTACCTCACATATCCATTTTGGATCACTCAATTCAGGTAGTTGTTTATCTTTTATTTGGATAAAATCTGCTATCTCATTTCTAAGCTCGTAAAACCGTTTCAGCATTTTTCCTTTGCTTTAACCATCTGACTTCACAATAATATGTTTACGTCGTCATATTCGGCTGATATTTCATCCAAAAAACGCTTGAACTGACGATGGTTAAGCCCTGGGGATCGAAATAAAATTGGTGTTTTTACTACCACATTCATAACATTCTGGAGTCGAATGGACTTAGAACACAAGTTCTGTTGGTGGATAATGCAATGAAGGACTATATCAAATCACCTTTCTGCACATTTAATTCAGTTGCTTTTTCATACAAAATTCCGATGAAACCTTTACGTAAACCGACCATAGAAGGTACACCATCTGTGCATACACCAACTAATTTTGACCATGGCAAACCAAAACTTGTGAATACCTTTTCAACTTCATTAAAAATGTCCTCTCCTGTAATGGTTCGTTTTAGCGGCTGTAAAGGAAGCAATTCCTCAGTACAGTGAACTCTTTATCAACACCTCGAATAATATAACCAGTTGAGCTGTGTCAGACAAATCGGTGCTCTCGTCTAATGCTATGGAAAATGATTCAAAACCAGCCATACGGTCAGTCAAAGTTGTTTTTATATCATTAGCCATCATTTCTATACGTCGGGCAGCAGTTTGTCTTGACAAACTAATTTTTTAAAATTCATTTTTCTTTTCAGGACACAAAACACTGCAAACTTCTAACATACACTCATTGATAAATTCTCCTTCGGCAACATGGTTTTAATGACTTTGCCAATTTTGAACTAACTATAAAACTAGCTTTCACAACATTATGAAGTTGTATTCTTTGTTTATGAAACATTTGCTGCTGTTTTTTCCAAATTTGCGGTAAGCTTCTGGATTTTGTCTTTTCTTATTTGTCCTGTCAGTGAGTGCAGCATAGGATGCTTAGTTGAGTAATGCCTCTTTATATTGAATTCTTTCACCACTGAAATGGATTAATTACACAGCAAACAAATAGGCTAACCATTGTGCAAGATAAAAAAGAATTCTTCAGTCCATTTTTCTTGAAACTAGCGACCCTCTGCATCTACTTTTCGTTTCTTTCCACCACCAGACATCATTTTCATTTACTTTTCGTTCGATAAACTTAATAACAAAATATATTAATAATATAAAGTCACAAAGCAAATTGACGGCACTAGCAGTTCGCTAGGATATCGCTTGTCGAAGTTATCACCTCGGTAGCGCAAATAGAACTGAACTAAAGTTCAGGCCATCCACCCGCTTATATAGGGAAAATGAGGGAATGATCTAGAATCGTCTAGTGTAGAACTATAACTTGAGAAGCTATAATCTTTTGTTGCGCCGCCAGTGAGGCGGCAAACATCAAAGGCTTTGATGTTTGCCGCCTCACTCTTTGATGATCGCCGCCACTCGGCTTGCTCGCTCACTTGATTCCGCAGGAGCAAGCGACAAACCCCATATCATTTGATCTTCCTCATTTGGAGTGGGTATGAGTAAGTAGTGTAATATTTTTTTTAATTGGGTTTTTCAAAATGTCTCGCGGCCGGACAAATCTTACAATCGCGCCCGGTTGTTTGCCCACATATGATCCTTTTACAATGAAAAAATCTGAGAAATTGATAGAACTAACAGAAATTTCGGTAAGAGTTCCGTAAGAAGGAGCACTAATTTGGCGATTTATATCCGTATTAGCGGAAAGAGCATGTGTTCCTGAGTGTAAAATAGCTATTCATTTTTTGAGCAAGTGGAAAGAAAGTACTAAAAATAGCGTTCGAAAGTGCTATTTCAAGGCTATGTGCGAGGCGTTTTTGACGGATTTAACATGTGGTAGCAATGATGTGGAAGGAAAAGTTACAAAAAATTACAACCAAAAGCAGTATAACTGAAGAAATAACAAAGATGGACGAGATCGGTGTAGATTTTTTTTTTTCAGTGCCATTTATGTCAAATATCATCTGCTATTCGTCAAACGTATAGCATGCTTTCCCAATAAGATGGTTTTATTTGTTTCTACGTATTTCGGCATTTATATTATTCGCTTTCTGTTGATGTTGGCATAATATAAACAAGAAATTTTTACCTGGACTACATTACTATTAAAAGCGGAAATGCCATCCTTGAGTTCTCTTCCAGAAAATATGTATATGAATCTGATCCTGGTATTCACTGTGACGGATATAAAATAAATTTAGTTTTATACAGAAGGTGAATATTCTAATGTAAAATTCTGATATTTTTACTTTAGATTAATTTGGAATACTTAAGTGGAATTGTTATTTTAGAAATTCGATTTTTCTTTGGCGCATTCTAAATAGATATTGCGTTCACAAGCCTTATAGATTCTATTTCGGATTGCTTTATATTTAAAAAAAAGGTTTGTCCAAAATACTACATATAGATACGGATACGCTTTTGAATATAAACATTAGAAGATTATTTCGGTTCAAAGACATTATTTGAAGAGGATTATTTATATCAAAAGTTAAATGGCTGCTTAATGTTTTATTATCGCTAACTTAAATTGTATTTAAGTAGTCAGATAGGCCACGCATAATAAAAAAAGAGACGTCGATGCCTAATTGGTTTCATCTCTGAATAGCTGTAGTGTAATAAAAAAAAAAACGTCACTAAATTTAGTTTTTCCGTAATTTATTGAACTTTAAAAAAACAAATAATTCTGTATAAAAACTGGTTTGTTTTATCATCCGACGACAATTTTGAAAATGAAATAAAAAAAAAACTATTTCAACTACAATCAAATTTTATACTGTCTTCATTTTATCCCGCTGCGTAACCACAAATATAGGCAACCCAAATAACGAAATCATTTATAAGAGTTATTAACTTGTTCGGAATATATCCGAATGCTTTAAAAACTTCGATTATCAAATTAATATACCGGGTGATTCTCAATATATGCGACAAACTTTAAGCGCTGATTCCTGGGGTTATTTTGATCATAAAAGTTCATAAGAACATCCCAGTAAACCAAATTCAAATTTCCCGCAATTATATTTAGTAACTTCAACTTAAACGGTATTCAACATAACTATTAATCTAGATACAAAATCGTTAGGTAATTTCATGCTTTAATGTTGAAGTTACTAAAAATAATTGTGGGAAATTTGAATTTGGTTCACTGGGATATGTCCTAAATCGCTTAGTTCTAAAGTTGTACAATGTTTAATACTAAGTTAACATAATTATGTTTTTTATTATAATTAACAAAATAATTAGTAAAACAAAGTTAACTATACTAAATGTGGAGAATGACCGCCCAACTGCAATACAAGCTTCTATCCTCCGTCGTATTGACTGGCGAGTCCGTTCTAAAATACCAGGGTATTTCGAATTGTTTGAAAAGCTGCGATAATACGATTTCTCTGTTCATCGACTTTTCAATGGAGTCGTATATAAACTAATGATTTAAGGTGACCCCAGAGAAAAAAGTCCAAAGAATTTAAGTCTGGAGACCGAGGAAGCCACGGTTGTGGACCTCCCCGTCCTATCCACCGATCTGGATACGTATTGTCCAAAACTCGCGAGCAACTAAACTAAAATGCGCTGGAGCACCGTCATGCATAAATACATTTGTAATCTTAATTGCACGAAACTTCTTCCAGCAGTAGTGTAGCTCCTCTTCAAGAAAATTGCGGTATACCTCGTCATTTAAACCGCAGCGGTAAAATATGTGGACCTATCAAGTGATCTCCAACAATTCCGGCCCACACATTGACAGAGAAGTGTGGTTGATGACGGGCATTCACTAGTTCGTGCGGATTTTCTCCGGCCCATATGTGATTATTATGAAAATTAATAATCGCGTTTCTAGAGAAAGTAGCCTCGATGGTGAAAAATATTTGAGCCAAATAGTCAGGATTTTGTGCGATTTTGTGTTGCATCCATTGACAAAAAGCCACTCTTTGCGGAAAATCTGCCGACAAAAGTGCCTGCACCCGTTGAATGTGATATGGATACAACAGTTGATCTTTCAATATTCTCCAAACTGTGGCCTGACTAATGTTTAAAGCAAACGCAATTTTTCTGGTGTGTGTAGTAGGATGTTCCTCAATTTCATTTAGTACCATTTCTTCAACTTGTGGAGTTCTCACTGTAGATGGGTGCGCGTTATCAGTCGTCCGTTTTTTTTTAAATTTCCCGTTTCACTAAGACGTTGGTGAAGACGGGCAAATATTGAATGATGCGGGATGAAACGGTTCGGGTATCGTTCTTCATAAAGACGTCTAGCAGCACGCGAATTTCCATTGGCAAGACCGTAAACGAAATGCATATCACACATCTCAGCATTCGTGTAATTCATTTTAGAAAACAGAAACTGGCAATAAACTGAATGAATACTCTGACAACTATTGACAAATATTGAAATGACAAATAAACAATTCCCTCTGAACACTATAGTTTTTGCAGAACCAACTGTGATATTATATCGTGTTAGTTATAGTTCATAATTTACTATTAAACATTCAATAACTTTAAAACCAAACCGTTTTGGACATATACTTATATGAACTTTTATGATAAAAATAACCTCAGGAATCAGCTCTTAAAGTTTGTTGCATATATTGAGAATCACCTGTATAACAATGGAGACAAATGGAGACAAAACCTGAGTAATTATAGGCCAACTTCATTACTGTCTTGTTTCTCAAAAATTAAAAAAAAAAAATCATTTCTGACAGGATATATCATTTTTTTGACAAAACACTTATCTTAAATGAAAGACAGAACGGTTACATGACGCATAGAAACACAACAAGAGCATACCAGGTTATGAACGATATATTGAATGGTTTCAACAATAATATGATACCACATTGGGTGTTTTGATGGACTTGAGTAAGCCCTTTGACAGCATTAACCATACTAAACTCCTTAGCAAATTAGGGTTGCTGGGTGTTAAGGGAGTAGCGCTGCAATTGGTGGACTCATATTTGAGTAACAGGAAACACGCAGTAATGTCTAGCGACAATAGTAGCACGTCCGAATGGGTGACTTTGAAAAGAGGTGTGCCACAAGGATCTGTTCTGGGCCTCCTTGTATTTCTGATTTACGTAAATGATCTTCCTGAGATAACAACCCACCCAACTACGCTATACGCAGATGATACATCGCTCATAATAAGAGCAAAAAAAAAAACAAATTAAAACTGAAGTTGACAGTGTATTGCAAGATTTTAATAAATGGTTCGCAGAAAATGATTTGAAACTAAACTTAAACAAAACCAACTTTATGCATTTCGAATATTTCAAAGGACAGGGATGAATGACATTTGAATTTAACTACAATGAACTTACCACAGTGGATTCAGTGAAATTCCTTGGGTTGCACATGCCCTAATAATAATAATACCTCAGCACTACAGGCCTTGAAGGCCCTTGGCTAGGGTGCCGGAACACACCGAGCCACTGAGAAGCGCTGTCCGGATGGTGACCCAACCAACAACCGGTACCGCATATTGCTGCTTGACTTTCAAGATTGGCAATGATGCACCCTCCCTTCTCATGCCCTAATAGCCAAATATAAATTTCCCACCACAATTATTAGTGAATTCAACGTAAAGGCATTAAAATAACTATTAATATAGTACAAAATAGTGGGTAATTTTATGTTTCAAGGTTGAAGTTACCAAGAATAATTGCGGGAAATTTAAATTTGGCTATTAGGGTGGATTCACAGCTGAACTGGAAAAAGTTCAGTAAAATAATAAGTGGTTCAATTAAGTTGGTCATTTTCAATCGACACTTAATTAAAATCATCGAGAAATAATTCCCAAAAAAAAAACCTTTCAACACAATTAATGATTGTTAACGATCAGCTGTTGTAAAAATATGTCAAATATATCAGTAGTTTCGCTTATGTGATCCTGGTAAATGAGGTTATGAAACATCCATTAGACGTTATTAATCTTACCATGTCAAAATATTGTTAATTCTGCTTGTACGTTTTGTTTTTATGAGTGTCACTATAAATATAAAAGTATGTCGCTTATTTATCAAATAACCAACTTTATTCTATACCTGATTAATTTCCGAACAAATCAAACTTCCCAAGGTGAAAAACCAGGAAAAAAACAACAGTAATTTTCCCGAGCATAAAATGAATCATTCGTACGCAACACGATTTTCGCGCGGGCTTTTTTATCCTCGCGTGTCAGATCGTTTTACACGATAGCTTCTTTGCTCTTTATTTTTATTACGATAGAGCACGTGAACTTCCGATTTCCCCGCTTTAAAATATTGCCGATAGAGGTCGGGTATTTTAAGGCGACAAATTTGACGGCCGCGATCACGCTACACAAACACAATGCCCTAATAAAACAAGTCATGCCGGTTTAAAAAATTTATTTCGTAGACGTCAAATGTTTGCAAGTTATTCGATGTCAGAAATCGAGAATTATTATTGGAGGATGTGTTGATATAATAATTTTAGTACCTCCATCATAAGAAAGAAGAAGACGTTCATTATTTTCGAAAACGACGAGAGCGGTGGAGTTAATCTAAGGATAATGTTTAATTATTCTCTATTAGTCCCAATGATCGTCAAAATCGACGTCAAAATAGTGAATGCAGTGGCGCCCTCTCTGTAAATTGACAGTGCTGTCAGAACGCCAAAGTCTTGTATGCGGATCCGTTAAGAATATGGTCACTATATGATTTGGAAAAAACGGGACACTGTTTATTGAAATATGCTCGTTTTAACTATTTTGAGATCTAGAAATCTTTTTAGATTTACCTTTCTTTTTGTAATTTAATTTATACTTTGAGGCATATCATAAACGAAAACAATAATTTTGCAGTGATTTACTTATTAATTATTTATACATATTGCTGTGTACTGATGGTACCAGCATAAATGCAAAATGAAAAGTAAAAAAAATGAAAATTTAAATTTACTAGCTCTGCGGATAAAAATATAAGGCGCAAAAGAGTACCTAACCTCAGGGTTATTCTCTCAATTGAACTAATCATGAAAAATAAAATGTGGGCGTTTGAAAAATTGACTTTCTTTAAAACTGCAAAAATTGAAAAGGTTTGATCTAAAATAAAAGAACAGAAATTTTGAATGACGTTAACAATCATAAATTTTATTTAAAAAAAAAAATATATTTAATTACAATTATGCAGAAACAAAACCATGAATTTAAGATTCTGGCCGAAAACAAAAACTGCATTAGACTCTACAATTAAAAAGGACAATGCAAATCCTTTAACAAACAAAAGACAAATTTGTTCTAGAAGAAAAACCTTTTTACACAAAAATCCACGTGGTCTCAAAATTTAATATAACCTACATTAATTTAAACGTGGACAAAACAAGAAAATTTGTAAAATTGAAATTTAATTTTAAGCACAAAGCCTCTTATCACCTAAACCGAGGTGATTAATAACTCAAAACTAATCAGCAAACTAGAAAACGAAAAAAAAAAAAAATTAAACTCTTTAAACTAAAAAAAAAATACCTTCTAAAACAAATATAATAAAAGATCTTACATCTAAATTGTGCACACAATAATATAATGCCAATTATTATTTAACGAGTTCCTTGAAGGATGATAAAATATACAAAATAAACGAACAAAGCTTTAAAATGAAACGAAATTACCAAAAATTGCAGCAAAGAAAATAAAATAACAATCTACTTACACGCTATCGTTCAAGTAACTGCCCTTCAGGGGCCCAAACATCGCATACATATAACAAACAGATGCGTGCCAAAGCAGCGCATAAAAGCAAAGATCATAGAAGAAGAATTCTTCTAGGAAGGACATCATAAACTACATGATCAAATAAAAATATATTATAGAGTGAAAATAATTTAAACCCACTGAACATTTAAATAAACAAATTAAACAAATCAATTCAATTAACAAAATCTTATTTAAAAATATAATATTAATTTCTGAGAGAATTTTCCCGGCACACCGACAAAGACAAATCTCAATAAATAAAATAACACTGATTTTACAAACCCCGGGGTGCCAAACCACAGCAATATTTTACAACTGGCTCTGGCTACACAACTAGCCAAAATATTACTTGAAGTTATATTGTAAATTAGAAAGTTTTAGTGATTTGAAAATATTATTTGGTTTCGAAACGGGTCATCTAGGCGTCCCCAGAGACTTCTTCAGGACACCGAGTACAATCATGAAAAAACGGGACAATCCGCGCATGATCCTTTTTCGTATTTGTGTGATCGCTACCACAGAGTGTGTGTGTGCTCGAGTCAAGGCGGGCATATTATTGCCGATTGTTTTTTGGTTCCAAAAGGCGTACCGCAAGGTTCCACTCCTGGACCTTTACTTTCCTTAGAGTACATAAATGTTGTGAGCAACACTCTCAATGAAGGACGGATACTGTATCAGTTTGCTGATGATGCTTATTATGTCGGGTGATAATATATCTGGCCTTTCTTCTTCAGCCACCCGCGCGATGCAATGCGTGACTGAATGGTGCGCTCGTAACGAGATGATATTAAATCATACAAAACAGAAGTACATAGTTCAATGCTCCCTTACCCAGCTGTATACTTCTGCCACAATATATACCCTATCCAGTAGTTTCACATCGCCGGTAACATGGGTTTTAAAAATGGCGCCCCCAGGAAATCGCGGTGTCGCATATGTGGGTGAAATTGTAACTAAAACTATTTGAATTTGTTTACAAGCAAAAATCTAACCTACAAAGCCGTTCCATTCTGTCATTTTATTATAGAAGTGACAGATGTGCGATTTTCTGTCAATTGTCAGTCTGTTTGAGTATATAGGTTATTTTCGCACCCACTTTGCAATTATTAGTTGGAAATATAGCCGCCAAACGCCATCGCGAATTTCCTTAAATTGATAGACAAAACATCAAAGGCGCCGACACTTAGTGAAACTACTGGATAAGGTTTAAATTGTGCTTCTGCGCTGGTAAGATCTGCGGATAAGTTTGTGCAGTTAAGAATTTAAATTTATGGTGGTGTGGCTTCAGTGTTTTTTGGAACGAAATCATTCCAACAGCGTAATTAAAAAATTGAATAAATGTTACTACAGCATTTATAGATTTTTCAGTTAATTTCGATACTTTACGCACCTACTATATCACAGAAAAAAAAATGTGGGAAAATTTAAAACAATTATAAACATCTGTACAACAATTTGTGTAACGCATAGGGACAAAGACAATATATTTAAAAAATTCACACAAAATTGTAGTTAATAATTTAGCAGATTATATCAACAATTTGTGTGATTTCTTTATGAATTTTTATGTAACTGTACTACACAATTTCTATTGATAGCATACACATTTTTTTTGAGCACGGTCATCTATCTGTGTAAATTTTTAGAACTCAAATTTTAAAAAATTACTACAATTTTTCAAACAATTAGAAGTAAAATGTTACACATGCAATGTAAGTTTATTACACATATAGTGTAGGTTTATTATACAGTGAGGTCGTAAATGGTCCCCCCCCCTGATAACTTTTGAATGGTATGAGATAGAGCAATGAAACAAAAACCAAGTGAAATTAGAGATAATTTGTGATTTTTTGCCTATAGAGATACGTACATGGCTTCTGATCTAAAATAGAGGGCGTAGCTATCTTTAAAATTTTAAATAGGAAGTAATTTCATTTAGAAGCTCATTTGGAAGATATCTGTATTACTTTTATGGCAATGCAAACAGTTTTACGATTTTGGAAATTTTTACCAACTTATCCAAGATTAATAATTGGAGTACTTACGTTACTTTTTCTATAGCCCTCGTATTCGCTTTTTGAATATAGTGTACAGAAACCTGTAATTACAGTAATCTGTAACATAGACACCCACACACATGACACATACACTGACAGATAAGACACTTTTGCTAAATTTTGCAAAAATGTCATTGTAAAATATGTCATATTTTACAGCAATCGCTTCCTAAGTCACATAAAACCACAATATTTATACGAGGGCTATACAAAAAGTAACGTAAGTACCCCAATTATTAATCTTGGATAAGTTGGTAAAAATTTTGAAAATCGTAAAACTGTTTGCATTGCCATAAAAGTAATAAAAATATCTTCCAAATAAGCTTCTAAATGAAATTACTTCCTATTTAAAATTTTAAAGATAGCTACGCCCTCTATTTTACATCAGAAGCCATGTGCGTATCTCTATAGGCAAAAAATCACAAATTATCTCTAATTTCACTTGGTTTTTGTTTCATTGCTCTATCTCATACCATTCAAAAGTTATGCAGGGGGGGGGAACCATTTACGACCTCACTGTATAATATTGAAGGAACGTTTATTATTATTAAAAAAATCTCATTGTTACTAAACCGACTTTATTTTAAAAATGTCACATACAAAACATATTCACAAAAATTTAAAAGAAAAACATCTGCGACCTATAAAAGTATTTATGTTGACTTTTACCATAAAGCAAGGCTGGTTGTCATTATAGAGTATATAGGAAACAATCTGAATTTCGTTAGCTTGTTCTACCTCAAATACATGTTTATGTCTATTAAAACTTATAGTTCTTAACATATTACAACGTCACGTTTCTTCTGAACATCTTGGCTCTAAAGTGACAATATTGCTACAAGTCTTTTGAATCATTTCTTGTCCAATAACATAATTTCTTGGTTTAACATTTACGTAAAAATTTAGACATTTGAATTCAGAATGAAAATTTTCATTTTGTCAAAACTGTTTACAAAGAGATCTTAAAACTCTTTGTAAACGTTCTTACCCAACATTTCACTCAGTAATAGTCACACAGCTTTTATGTTATCGATGTTTTTGCATATAATATTTTCCAATATATTAATGACACAAAATACAAAATTTCGTGGAAATAAACTATTATTTTAAAATATGTAATTATATGATTTGCCATATTTTCATGTACTTGCTCTTTTATGATGTTAATTATGTGGCTGATTACAGCAAATCGTGCTTCAGTTGCTGTTTAATGACAAAACAATAAGTTGACTTAATTGAAACAGTGCTATAGGGTTGATGATGGTGTGGTGACCGAATTGATGACTGTAAAATTTGAGTGAATTTTAATGTTTTCAGAAGGAATTAATATTGGAAATTCTCCCGTAACAATTCGAAAATGAGCATTTGTAAGACTTGTTTCGTAATTGTGAAGTTGCCGTAATGAAAAATGTATGCCTTGCCAAGTGGTAAAAGTTAATTACAAAAATTGCCAAGGAAACATCTTACGTGAAATCTTAATGTTACACACTTATACAATAATTATAATAATAAATAATATAAAAATATATAATAAAACCATTCTTGATTTCTATTTCTGATGGACGCCATCGATTCTGACCTTCAGGATTTCTCTTTAATCGGATTCTTGTTCTATACTTAACGTTTCTTCACTTAAAGCTGACGACGTAGAGGATCCTGTTTCCTATGAAAGTAAACAATTATTATAATTTTTGTTGAACTTATTAATTTATTGAGAATAGTAACTTTCAAACCAATTTCGATGTTGCGTTAAATTTTTAATAGTAATTTCTTTGAGTAAGGACATCGCCGACTTTATTTAGATGGTGACATCAATTTTTTAACTGCTAATTTTAATAGATAAATCAACATTTTAACACGACACAAATAATTAACATCAGATTAGGAATGAACATTTTTTAATTATTACTGTTATTATTATTATAACTTAAACGATTAAATTTAACTAGCAATTACGAGGTGACCACTTAAAAAATGTCGCTGACGTCATTAGTAACAATCGTGACAAATTAATCGTCGAAATATCTGTCGTCATAAATTGATATTCATGTTCAATATTATTTCATTGTACTTGTTCCATAATTTTGCCACACTTTGTATACAAAAAAATTAAGAAACTTTTTTTTCGTATTATAAGTAAAATTATTACTTGTATAATTAGTTTTATGGGGCAGACTTACCTTACTATTAAAGAACCTGCACTAAATTTTTATGCGGAGACCCAGTGTTGGAATTAATTTTTCTAAATCCTGGTAATTTAGATGCAGAAACACCTCTTCCATCTATTTGCTCTTCTACAAAATAAATGTCGTAGTAGACACGAGACAGTTTTTAAGATTCTAATTTCTAAGTATAGATAATGTAGATATATTTTAGCAAGTAAAATGTGCGCAAGTGTATACACAGTACGAATATGTACACATGCGCACACTCATCATCGAGATAGTCACGTACACAAGCAACACAGGATAAAAATAATGGCCGCATTCGAAGCACGAATACGATGGAAAACTCTACATTATAAATACAACCTTTCTTGAACGCTAACTTTGCTTAGCTCAAATATAATCGCGATTTATAACTTCCACTGTTAACGTTTTTTTTTTTTTTTTTTTTGGAATAATCGTCCATACCGACAATATGACGTGATATTATAATCAGCTTACGTTTAGAAACACTACACAAAATGGCTATACCTGACACGTTTTACACGTTGTCAACAGCTCTCAAACCGTTAGGGAGCAGTTGCTTGCATGTTCTAAATGCGGCCAACATTTTCTCCTTATAAAAATTTTGATTTCATACATTACATACATTAAAAAGCATTTCATGCATTTAAAATGACTTTTCTATAGGTAGATATATGTGCATATAACATCATTTACTACAAAAATATTCATATAATAATAATAGTTCGCCCCATAACCCGAAAAATGTTAATTTTTCTTTAATGAAATCATCCATACTGGTAAGAATTACATATATACGTATCCAAAAAGACTTGTAAAATAATAACAAAGTGTCTACTTACATGTTTTTGCTAATTCTCGATTCACTGCAGTAACTAGTAAGCACGTAAGCAAGAACTACCGACGTTATCGACGTCAACGGTCGACGTGGTAATGAAATGGAAGGCGGATGTAAAATAGCTTCAAAAACTTGGCGCCAAACATTAAAAATTTAAAACGTTTCGGATTTATAATAAATGCTAAAAAATGTGCAGAGTAGAATGCGTCTATAGATTTTCATTTGTGTATTGCCGTTTATATACAAGCCTATTTTATGTATGTAAATGTAAGGACATACATGGTATTTGGATAAATCCTAAATGAGGTAAATGCGGGGGTTGTAATAAGCTGTAAAATGCCTTATTTATACATTAAAATGTTTTCACTAAATATTTTTATTTCATGAAAATAGTTGAAAATAAACAAATAGCATTTCACACAAAATATGAATTCTAATGTGTAGGATTATTTCGTTAGTTTTCCTATTTTTATACTTTTAGTTTCAATTACCACATAATAATTAGCTTTAAATTAATAATATATCTTTCTAGAGCTAACCTTGATCGTGTAAGGTGTGAGTTATTAAGCATGAGTGTAAATACAAGGACTGCCCCTACACAACATTGTTGAATTTTTTCAAACAATTTTTTACAACAATATTTTTGTCTTTTTTCTTAGTCGAATGTGAATTAACGCACAAAAATTGTAATAAAAATTTACGCAATTGTGTTACAAATTGCAGCAATTTTTTTCACACTACGCTGTTGCAAAATTTTCCAAACGATTTTTTTCTGTGATGGCTTGCATTCAGTCAGTATCCAGGCAACAAAAATTAAATTACCCACAATTATTTTTAGTAACTTCAACGATGAATCATGAAATTTAGTATTACATTAATAGTTATTTTAATACCTTTATGTTGAAGTTACTAAAAATAATTGTGGGAGATTTTAATTTGGTTGTCTGAGTAGTGGCGTACGGTATCATCGCTTTGGGTCCGCTTTTGCGCAGAGTTTTTAAGGGCCAGAAACGCATCTTAAGATGCGTGCTTTGGTTCACTTATCGGTCATCATGTTACAATGCCATCACTTTATACATAGAGATTTAAAATGATTGTCAAATCCGCTCCTATAGATAGTAACAGGGTGTAGGTAGCGTATTTGTACTGAAGGTTTGAACTAAGTCAGTGTTGGAACATAAGAAAGTAAACAGATCTGTCATAAATTCGCATTATATAAACGACTATGGATTGGTGTTTCTGCTTTTAAAAATGAAATGTAATTAATTTAACTTTACTAAATTATGATTTTACAATTCAGTACTAACTGGTGTTTAACTAAATTTATTTATTACTTTAAATTATAACATACAATTAGTATAATTATTAAGTGACAAAACTGCATCTCTCAGTTCTTCTATGGTATGCAAGCGGTTTCTATAGATCCTATTTTTTTAGATAGCCGAACATGAAGTAATCTAATGAGGTTAAATCAGGCGATCTTGGTGGTCATCTTTGTGCTCTAACGAACCTGTCAGCAAAAAACTGTTGAAGATATTGGCAGGTTTGTCGAGCAGTATGTGCTGGAGCATTATCGTGCTGAAAATAACCTGCTTCAAGTTCATTTTCTTGTAACTCTGCAATAAACAATTCCAACATTTGTTGGTTGGGCTGTTACAGTTTCCTCGAAGAAAATTGGCCCTATTATTCGTTGCCTGGACATAGCTAACCAAACTCCAACTTTTACGGGATGCAATTGCGTTTCTCGAAATTCGTGTGGATTTTCTGCAGACCAGATACAATAGTTTTGTAAATTGATATAGTCTGTTAGATAAAACCAGGCTTCATCCGAGAAAAATGATTTGTTTAGCAAGTCATCGTCCCTTAAATTGTTATTAAACAATGACAATATTCCAATCGCCTATCGTGATCTAATGGTAATAATTCCTGTACCGTAGAAACTTTATAGGGATGAAAATGTAACTTTCTTTCGACAGCTCATTGCGCTGAAGTGTATGATAAGCCTATAAAATTATAAAATGTATAAACTATTTCACTTAATGTTAATATTGATTTTTTACCTGTTTGTTGAGCTAATTACCACAGATAAATTCCCTTATTTTCTTACAGTATTCAGAAATACTATTGTTGGTGATATTAGATGTAAATATAAACGGTTTGAAAAAAATTATAAGATAAATAATCGAAAGATACTACAACACGCACGCCAATGTCGCTAAATGTCAAGAAAATTCATTTAATGTATGAAATTTGTATGTAGCTAACTTCGCTCATTAAATTGGTAATAAGTATAGATAAATTTTTCCGGAAAACAGTTTTTTTCTTACGACAATCACTTTGAATCACATGGTATATGCTGTCTGTTATCTTTTTACGTAGAAAATCGACAGGAATTTATCTGTAATGGCGATATCAATAGATTCACGATAAGAAGTTCTAAACTGTTGGGCGTCATGCAGCATAATACAACATGTTTTGAATGAGATCCATGCACTGAAATCTACTAGAAATCAGAAACACCAACGATGGAAAGCGTTTCAAAAATGAAATAAAAACGTTTCTAACCCAAAATGAATTCTACAGCCTTAATTGTAACTTTAATAGATAGTGATTGTTTTTTGTTGTGATAATTGCAGATGTCTTGACGATCGCTATCAAATAAAACGAATTATTATTATTAATTCGTAAAGGAAATGGAAGCAGACAGATTACTTTAAAGAAACTAATGATAAATGATAAATAACAACAGGTATAAAACTCAATCAATAGTACAAGATTATTGGCTTACTAGTTTCAGCTAAATAGGCATCTTCAGAGCCAAGTCAAAAATGAAAATGGCTAGTTAGCCGAAATAAAACTGACTGGTAAACCAATAATGCTGCACGATTGATTGGGTTTTATACCAGTTATTCTTATTTATCATTACACTTTAACTCAATTAGGACATAACTATGCATTTAAAAAAAAAAATTGTTACCACTTGATTGCGAGAGATCACCGCGTTAACATTGGTACACCCTGTACATATAACAAACATTATGCATAGATTATAAATATGTTCTAGTCGCTGCTTATTGATCGGGAAATATTTTAAGGTTACGCCTTTCAGAATCGACGACTGGATTTCGCATTAAAATATACTACCAACCAGAACATCACCAGGCAAAATTATGACTCCCGCCATTTCAGAATAATTTTTACGTTACATCAGCAACGCCGATATGTCTCTGCATTTGCGAGAGAGTAGTAAGTTAAAGTGTGTTGTAGTAACTGCATTAGTCATGGGTATATTTAGGTACGCGATTTAAATTGTAAGAGATATTATAGCTTGTATATACACTATCGGTAGAAATGAAAAACTAGATTTTATTACATAAAAAAAAATATTGTTTTAACAAGTTAATGACTAATATTAAAACAAAACATGAATATCAATATCATCAAAATCCATCACAATTGTTTCTTTCCCCCCCCCAATAAAGTATCCTGCACTACAACTTCCCATTGCATATTTATGTTAGCAAAACCCGTATAATATTTTCTTCGTGTTTCTGATAATCTGTTTTTTGTCATTTTTATAGATCATAGGAGCGATAGGTTCTTATTTCTTGGCCGTGACGATACTCAACGCAAAAAGGAGAGGTACATTCACATGAAGAAGCAATCCAGAGTAGTACAGTCAGTCAAGTATACAACTAAATTAGGGAACATGCAAAAAAGTGACGAATATATATGGGAAAATGTTGTTGTCTTGTAAAATGGATGTATGCGAGGAAAAATGTTTGTTAATAGTTACAGTGAGGGTACTTATAGGGAGGCGAAGGGGATACGCCTGAATCTTTCCAAAATGCACACATCACTTAATACATATTGAATAAATTATTTTAAGACTTTATTTTTCATTTTATATCACGTTCTAGAAATATATTTAAAATGATAATACGTAAGAATAAAAAAAAAAACATTTTTAAATTTTATTTTTTCGATAGTTTAATTTACTTAAACGAAATATTATTGGATGTATGTAAGAAAAAAAAATCGTTAATCGTTGTATAATAAATATAATTTTAATTTATGATAAATAATTTTGTAATAATAATGACAAACTAATTTATCTCACTACTTAATAAATATATATTTTAGTTCTGTTTTATATGTATTTATATATATTTTATGACATTATAAAGTTTATATTAAAAATGTAAATGTTGTATATTTATATAAATGAAAAATATGGAAATAATTATGCTTGTAATAAAACCGATTTTTTTAAATATAAGTCTATTTCTTTCTTTGATTCACTTAAATTCCATCCATTAGCTAATACAGTTAAATTAACGTATGAGGTAAGTATAGATTATTTTTTTGTTTGTTAATAAAACTAAACTGTTTAAAAAGATAATTTAATAAATATGCATTGAAATATATAATATATTACAAGAAATATGGGAAAATAGAATAATCCTGTATTAGAACTGTATTAACTATTACATTTCATATAATTATTTAAGATAATACGAAATAAAAAGAAAAAAATCTCGTTGAATATCACGTACGTTTTTTATTCGAAAGAAAAGCTTCAGATTACTACGGATTTACGGATTTTTTGTTTCTGATATTAGTATTTTTAAAGGAAAAGAAGTTTGAATTATATATATACATGTTTAAAAGTTTATGTTCAACGTCACAACTGTTCCGCCCAATAAAAAATTGGGGATTCTGTTCTGGGCCAATAAAAAAATAATTAGCGGTTTGACGCAATTTGAACAATTTGAAAGCAATGATTTCTTCAATTAACAATCAAGTCATCAACCTTTAATTTAATATTAGGGTGTTGATAGCAACACCCTGTATAATAGAAGTGCTCTAAAGTTAACAAGATTTCGTTTAAACACATTATAGTTGGCTGCAACTATACAAGTTTCAAAATTAAGTTCCTATTGGAAGTGCAAAAGATTTTATAATTAGGACCAGCAGAACTGCATATTTATTAACGTTATTATATAAAATTAACAATAATTATAACATGGTATGTTTCCACACATCTTTCTTAGGTTATTATATAATAAGAGGAAACTTTTCCATGACAATTTTTTACTTTCTATTTTAATTAAAATATTCCTCTAATTTACTAATTCAATATTGTAGTTAAATAAAATGTCTCAATATCAACATGATATTGTTACGTTTAGGCAGCAGTTTTACCTGGAAAAATAAAATTTATAATGGTATTAAACCATCAAACAAAGATAGATTTTGGAAATAATTTTCATAATTATTGTGAATATCAATAATATATACATATATATGTGAGACGGAATTCATTGTGTATTGAAAACTTCACATTTCCGATTTAATAGAACCGAATTTGTAATTCACACAATCATTGTAATTCATACAATTGTTGTTTTATCATGAATATTTTCCGTTTATTTAATTTTTTATTATAATTATTAAGTATAAAATAATTTAAACTACGGATTTCAAAATTCAAAACTAAGGAAATATGGAGAGAGTGACATCCGTATAGATTCTAAAATATATAAATATATATCTACTTGTCGGAAACCTCCAATGTCAGTGAATAAATCTTTACTATATTTATTTTATTCAAACTACCATTCAAGTTTGACATATTTAGATACGGACGTGACAGGAATGGAGATATATAAAGTTGATGTTACACATACTACATCCATGCAAGTTCTATGTATACCTGCGCTTATTAATGCGAAAAATTTGTCAGCTAGCTATTTTTATATATCGCATGCGGGTTCTGTTTATTGAAGCGGCACCCGCAGTAATTTGAAATATAGATTCATACATATCTGACATGCAGAACTCTATACAGTTCTAATCAAAATTATTATAGTCATCTCAAGATCTAGATCAGAGTATTGTACTCAAAAGCAAATTATTATCACTAATATTATTCATACCGTGTTTAGATATACAAGCACGTTCAAAAGTCTGCACCCATCGCTCTAATACTCAAATAGTTAACTTGACTGACAATATTAAAATATATCCCTAATAGCCAAATTTAAATTTCCCGCCACTATTTTTAGTGCATTCAACGTAAGAACATTAAAATAACTGTGAATGCAGCACAAAATGGCAGGTAATTTCATGCTTCAATGTTGAAGTTACTAAGAATAATTGCGGGCAATTTAAATTTGAGTATGTAGGATGTGGTTAAAAAACTTCAAACTACGAAATTAATAGTCAGATTGAATATCTTTAACATAGGAATCTAATTAACTTAAGGTACTACTACTAACTAATACCACTGGTGCATTTATATACTATTTGACACGTGTTAACTGATATACAGGGTTATGCAAATGTGTATGTATGGGAAACTGTCAGTATTGATTATGACTGTCAGATGTATCTGACAGAAAGATGTTAATAGCCAACGCTTTTATTTTAATAGTCGCACACCCACCAAGCCGTATAAGCCGCTGTTGCTCGGAACCGAATACCCGGGCAGACGGTTACCTGAAATTTTTGGCTACGGAGTACCCGGGTAAAGCTCGATTTCGGGTAATATACGGTTTCAGGTAAAGCTCGAATGCGGGTAGTGCACTAAACGGGTACCCAACTCCTGAAAAAGGCGGATTTCGACAGCTCTACCGTATATCGTTGTAATGCTTGAAAGGTGTCTATCCGATAATGTGATAAGATACAGAATAATCCATTTAAAAAACTGATGATGACGTCATATCTCGAAACATGTGATAGCTGTTGAAAATCTATATTATAACTAGAATAAAAATACTACAAAAACATTTCTTAAGATTATTTTTTAATAGAACCCATAATTTAATCAGAAATCAGCTGTTCCCACACATTAGCCAAACCCTATATAGCTGAAACGATCTGGCAATATTAAAAATATGAATATCCATGCACCAAACAGTGTCTTCAAAACGAAATTATTATACGAATATTATTTATACCATATTGCGCCAACTTTTTAAACTGGCGGTTCCGATAGGCGTCCCTAGATGGCGCTAGCATAGCGGGAGAAAGAACTACCTACGAGGAATGACAGAGGGCAGTACCGGGTCGAAGATTCGTGAATATTCTCCGGAAATCTAGAAGGACGTTCTAGAAGGGTCCCGAACCATCTGGAAGTTTCGCGCCAGGTATAAATAACGCGTCGGATTGGCCAGGAGTTAGTCAGTCGATACGAGTTGGATAGTGCGGATCGCGAGTGAATTAGTACGTGTAGTATAAATATCGGTGCAAATAAATCGTTTACATAAATAAAGACATTAGGGATTAAGTGATTTAATTAATAAGCATTTTTAATAGATTTTAAATACCGTAATTGTGTTAATAGAATAAGTTAATTTAAATATATCGCCTGTGTGTTTTTCTAAACCCCGACAACGTTTTAAAACTAAGAATAGAAAAACGTTACAATATTTAGATATACAAGACTATACTATATCGCTATACCACTAACAAGGAAACGAGATTATGCTCACTCATCGGATTGTTATTGGCCGCATTTGTAGCACTGACAGCCGCTTCCAATTTTGGCGGGAGCTCACGTTTAAGGGGTGAAAGCTACCCCTAATATTTCAATAATTTTCAGATTTTTACAATTTATACCGTTATCATGAATAAAAAAATAAATTATATATCTTCAAATGTCTCTTCTAGCGTGGGTGGGTTTTTGGGCCCTTACCGCTATCCTTCCACCCCCTAACGGTGTAGGGGTCGAACGAAAAAGGGTAAAATATACGCAGAAGTGCTCCTTGGGCATTATGCATATTTGTTATAGCATAGCCCCACTCCTAACACCAATCCGAAAAGAATCAGGGTATGTAACCATATAGTGTATGGTATGAAACTATGTATGTGTACAATCAACCCAAAAAATAATGACCTAGGTATAACTGAGGCGAACCAGAGGCGAAAATTCTAATATATCTACCTTAACGGTATGAACAGCCTGAATATGCAAAAAAATGTTAAGCGAATTAGCGAGTAGGCGCAGGTATAGTTTGCAAACCAGGATATTTACCTGACAATTAATTTATATAAGTAGTTTAGGTATTCCTACATTAAAATGTCTCCAATATATTAATAATCGTATTATTTACTGATTTCAGTAATTTCAAGTAATGGAATATAAATTGTTTCAGTATTAAAAATATTAATTAAAAAAAAAAAAAACAATTTAAGGGAAAAACAAGTTCATAGAATTTTATCAAACTCTTATCCTCTTTACCAAAACTTATTTGCAAGAAATTAGTGATGTAATTAAATACAGAACACATTAGGTACTCGCAAATTTGCTAGAACAGGAAACTAATATACATATTATTCTACTGTGCCAGTGCTGACAAACTATTCGGTTTGCATACCCTTTACAGTATGTGACAAAGATGCCGCAATGTTTTCGGCTAGAGATTTAAATTCACAGAATTTGACCTTCGTAGTTTCCGCTAAAGTGTTAAACGTAAACATAATTTCTAGAATCTGCCCATACGCAATCGTTGGTAGATGAAAGGAGGTGTATCTGTCTTTCTTTATGGATTATTTTCCCTATGTCATTATTTTTTGAGTTGGGTGTACATCTGTATGAAACACCTGTAACTCTTTAACAATAAGTATTTCAAAATTAATTTGGTATATGTAAACATTAAATTTTATACACAACTAATCTTCATCACGTTTTTATAAGTGTCGTTACTTTGCTATAATGCACGGTTGGGCACATACGAAGCCAATGAGAATCGCAATCTGATTTTTATTGTATAAAAAGCCATACGTGGATGAACAAATTCAAAATTGTTTATTTAATGTAATTGCATATTTTAAGAAAAAACATATTAAAATATAATTATCAAAAAGAAAATTATATTACAAAATTTTTAGTATTAAAACTCAAATACGATGAAAGACTTAAAAGACGATTTTTTCTAGATCTCGACTTTTTTCGGTAAAATGTGGAGATTCTATTTAGGGAGGTTGGACAGTATAACAAAAACAAACGATTTAAAAAAGAAAACAATAAAATTTTAGTCGGAGCCGCACTTGATTCACAACGAAGAGTTGCGTTTGTCCACGGTTGCTACAGTAGAAGACTGAATTAAATAGGTAAAACTAAAGTTCATTGGTATTTGATGCTTTATTGATGGATGAATTGGTAATATATCATCTATGATGTACTGTAGTACATTCCACAAAAGAACTATCATTTTATGGTGCTCTGCATTTTTTAAAAAGTATTGTTCAACCGATTTAAATGAAAATAAAAGTGACTAATGGAAAAAATTCTCAAATTTCTGCAATTTGGTATTACAACGATGAAGAATCAAGTAGCAGAGTTGCTCCGATTCAATATTCGATTCGAAAACATATGGGTTAATCATTTCTTGGGGGTGACAAACCGATATTTATAATCCAATAAATGTTTAAATATCTTCCGGACGACCATAATGAAATTGAATTGCTACAAAGTTTGACGCAGCTACTCTTACAGTCGCCCAGCGATTTCGACTGGGTGCACGCTATGCAATTCATTGACCATGAAGTATCTTTTGCAGCTTTTCCTCTTTCTTTACAATATCTCAAATAAAACTGACAATTATCTTTTGGGGAAACTTGTACATTTGCACATCTTTAAACACGTATATCGTGCGCCCAACAAATTAACTACTATTCTAAATTCTAAATCACATCTGTTTATTTAGGTTAATTATAATGAATTCGTACCCTGGAGTACTAGTTGCTGAAGAAAATCAATAAAATTAAAATTTATATAAACATCAACAGTAATGTAAATGAATCGATTGACCAAACCAACAAGGCTTGTATTCAAATCGGGAAATTATAAAAATTAAAAACGTAAACATTCCAAGATAGACAGATATAATGGCATAGCGAAAAGCCGGGGTTGTATTTTTGGACGTAGATTGCGAATATACGCGTGTTAGTGCGGTATGCCGTGGTAATAGACCTTGTAGATATTAAATTTATATATATTTATGTGTTTTTTTATATTGGGAATCTAACAGGATCTTTTTGTGTAAATACATGCGAACTGGTTAATGTAAACGAGTCAATCTTTTAATGTATTTTTTTTGCTGTTTTTTCTTTGTATTTGTAAATTAACGTTTTGTTTAATTTTTTTTATGCAACGATCAAAATATATCTGAGAAATTTTGTTTCGTGTAAATATAAGGTTTGCGATATTGTAAAAATCATTTTGGACGAGTTTTGTATGGGTAAAATAGAAATCGAATTCAGGGAAGTAATAAAGTAATCTTGAATGAAAGAATGCAGGATGGATTTAAGGAATTCCTTTCAAGGAAATGTTCCAAAATTAAATATTAATAATAATCATCTCCAACGCCTCAATGTTCGCTCCATATTATTTATTTTAAAACTATTTTATGTACAGGATATACATAGTATTTTAAAGTATCATTCTGAGTAACTCGTTAGTCAATTCTATAAGAGAACGTGATAAGCTTTATTCTTTCGTTATTGAGATAACGAGTGTTAATTTTTAACTATGTATTTTAGAATTTTACTTCTTGTGAGTCGTTTTTCATTTCTGAAGATGGCTGCTTAAGCGCCGTAACATGTAATCTGAAATTTAAAAGAAAATAAAATTCCGAATGCCTTACGAGAATTAAATGTACGAATAATGAATCATCTAGCGAAGGGTAGAATCGATTCAGGAATGGCACTAAGAAAACCAGACGGAAGCTTCACTGAAAGTGAAGAAGAAAGAGCTCTCCTCCTTCTAGAGACTCACTTTCCTGAAAGCAAAGTGGGAACCTCGGAAAATCCTTCCGAGCAATATAGAAGACCAACTAAAGAAGCTACTACAATGGCCAGACACATATATGTAGCAGCGAACGGTTAAAATGGGTCATGAATACCTTTCAGCCTTTCAAAACACCGGGAGTAGACGGGACTTTTCCAGTCTTACTTCAGAAAGGGCAGGAAGAAATCCGTCCTCACATGATTCGGATAAGCCGAAGTAGTTTGTAGCTGGGTTATATTCCAGAAGCTTGCCGAAGGGCCAAAGTCACCTTTATACCAAAAGCAAAAGAAAAAGGACATTACGCACCCTAAATCCCACAGACCTGTCAGTCTTACATCATTCTTTTTGAAAACGGTGGACAAATCTGTAGATAATTATATCAGAACAGACATCTTAGGGCGGGTCCCAGGTAGCATACTGACGTTATTTTAACGTACAATATTAGGCACTCATTACGTTTATTTTACGTCACTTGTTAGGTGAAATTAACATATCAAATACGGCACAATGTCACAGTCATTATGACGTCAATAGAAAACGTAAATATGACGTATGTTTATGAGGTTTATATCACGTTTAATTTCTGACTACATTTGCGGGAATTCGTGCTACCAGCAGTGTCGCCGACTATATAGAGAAGCGAATATTAACGTCGACCGCCGAGTGGAAATATTTCAATAGCATATGTATGACATTTGTGTATTATAAACCACAATAATTTAATATTTTATTAATTATAATCAAATGATGCTCCCAATACACTATTACAGTATGTATTTTCGAACGGCGATCGACAGTAATATTTGCTTCTGCACATACTGAGTGACTGATGGTAGAACCATTCTCGCAACTCTCTTTATGGCGTTTGTTACTAAGTGGTAACCCTAATATATTTTTTTATTAAACTACCAATCAAAACGCACTGGTCCTTAAAAATTTCAGTTGCTTGGTTGTTGAAATGATGAATGTATGTAATGAATGTATTAAGAATGAATAAACTAATATGATTATTTAATTGACGTACCGTAATTAAAGTATAGAATTTTTTTGCTTCGCGTAATTGTTTATTCATAAATTTGTCTTTGCACTGTATTCTATAAAAAAAAACCATTTTTTTAGGAATGACATTTATTGGTAATATAAACTATATATTAAAATTATGAAGTAGTGGGAAGGATGTAAATGTACCGTCGTTACAAAAAATCATGCACTTAGCAACTATTTGATTCATGTTGTAAAATTTTAATTCTGATAATGTATTCATAATGAAAATTTGTAAATCACTCGAAGGAAATGGATAGCAGTAAAGCGGCCTATAACTTAAAAATTCCCTTCCAAGTAGAAGGATTTTATTTTCGGAAACGTAAAGTATATTTCTATGCGAACAACTTTATTTTCAAATGTAAGAATGTAAGAATTAGGACTTGAATGTGAATATGTTGACAGATGCATATTTTAAAGACAATCTTTTTATTGCTTGCAATAAGTATCTTCTAATAGAGGTCCTTCAGAATGCTCAATATCATATGTAATGTTAGGGTAAGTATTTGTTACATTTTTGGAAGCAAGCTCCTTCAGACGTCGGTACAATTGTTGTAAAGGCTTTTTCGGAGATCTAACTAACCGCTTCATTTCTCCTAGATAATTCTCAAATGTAAATGCCGATATATTATCTAAAGTTTTATATATTCTTGCTTCATCAGCAATATGTGATACCATGTGAACATTGTACACAAGGAAATCTAAACCATAAATATGTTTGCAATGTGATACAAAATGTTTTAATATCTTTTCTGCTAAATTGTAACCCATGTTTTGCATATGTCTATCACTCAAAAGTATAGACATGCCAAAGTGAAGCAATAAAAAAGTTCATACACTGATTTATCAACGTGTTTCTTCAAAACCAAAGGCCTACATAAAGTAAAAATGTTCTGAACTGGGTTTGCTTTCCAATGAGCTATATCAGAAAGTTTTTCTGTTTTCCTATTAAATTCAAAGGAAAAAATTGCTTGAGCTGCTCTAACTGATTATTTAAATTAGTAACTGTTTTGCTACCTACACGTACTTGATAGTTATTACCACTAATCCAAGTATTCAGAAGTTTTTTCATGACTCCAATACATATGCAATGCATATAATCTATTGGGAAACAGGAGATCATATTAATATTTAATTTAACAAAGGCGATATTCCAGTATGGTGGTTTACATCTTCTTGAGATATAAAGGATTCGTTAGATCTGGGAGCTGCTGCAATACCCCGAAAATTACACGTCCATTTATATATTCGCCGGCTCGATACATTTATCACAAGAAGAATATCCACTATGTAGTTTGATACACTTAATAATGCTTTTGCGGGTGCATCACAAACAAAGCTATGAATTTAATAGTATATTTATTGTTATTAAAACTAAACCATTTTTTAGTAATTCTGAAGTTTCATTTATAATGCTTCCAAATAAATATTAAGTGGACTAGGTTTAGACCTTCCACAGAATATTCCAACAGCAAATGGTTTTGCATTACTATTTTTTACTAGACCAAGAATAGGCCAAACTTGCATATTAGAATTATTAAATAATGGAAGCCCATCTATATTAAAAGATATCTCAATTACACCATTCAAAATTTGGTTATTTGAAATAACCTGCATTAAATTTTCATGTAAACCAAATGAACATATTCACCATTTGCCAGCTTTTTATAAAATTGGTAAACTTTAAGGGAGTTGCTAATAATCCACGTGCATCGAGCGGCAATTCCGGATGTAATGAATTTAGTATATGTAAAAGATCGGTTATCGCAGAAAGTGGAACTTTTGTATTACGAAGTGCCCATTGCCTTAGCTGATCTGGTAATTTTTTTTATTATCGTCGTTTGTTACGATGTCCTCATTGGAGTAATTCTCAGTTTCACTTATATTAAATTCAATGCCGTTGTCTTGATTATGCTCTAAATTTGGTAGAGAGTCGAAATCGTTACCAACAGAACACATATTGTCTGTGATTAAAGTATCTTTCTCTAACAGTTCTGCACCAGAATCAATTTCAGAGATGGCATTATTTGCTTTATTACTATCATAAAGCAGTTTATTTAATGTAAATTTAACCTCTCTATTTACACGTCTGTACATTTGCCGCTTTCCCACTACTTCTTTATAAAATTTCCTATATATAAAGTTATTGTCAGACATTATTAGGTATTAGTATTGCAATATTAGTTATAAAATA
Organism: Protaetia brevitarsis; assembly: GCA_004143645.1. Classification (NCBI taxonomy): domain Eukaryota; kingdom Metazoa; phylum Arthropoda; class Insecta; order Coleoptera; family Scarabaeidae; genus Protaetia; species Protaetia brevitarsis. The sequence continues at coordinate 43,557 of RXPK01002429.1, read as the reverse complement.
TATAATAAAATAAACATTGTTTCTAATAGGCTTATAAATTTCTTACTTTAAAATTTATTTACTACTAATATTTATTATAAGGCTTAATGCAATACTTGCTAAAGAAATACATTAAGTAAAATAACTTTACGCACGATTTTTCTTTACTCCTGGGGTGCATGTTGAGCCAAACTTTAACAGCTTCTTCAACATCTTTACTTGTAGAATTGCACGTTGATTTTACAGCACCTAGAAAACAATTTCACTTACTAATATGGCTATTAATACATTTACCCAATGTAACTTCTTCAAAGGGCGACGTTTAAATGTAGTTCATGAACTGACATTCAATAAATTTAACTAAATTAAAATGTGGCAAAGTGAAATCATTTACTTATTTTGATAATGACAATAACATAATAAATAAATATGTAACGACCGATTTCACGTTACTTAGTTAAATCTGTTAAACCTGTGAAATTTATTAATAAATGCATTCTCAATGGTCTATGCTTATGTATACATAAATTTCAAATTTTAAAGTGACTTATAAACTAATCACTTACTTATTACAACTTCATTTAACTTTAATCTTGAAAAAGCTTCTTTGGTTTTTCGTCATAAAAATTAAAATGACAAGCCAATTGATCATCCAGAGTTTCTCGTAAAATTCTATAGTTTTTGAAACAGTATCTTCCCACCTAATGTTGAATAGTAGGCACTCTAAAATATTAAGTATTGTAAAACATATAATTTATTAAATAATTTATTAAATACTCACAAGTTCTTTAAATTTGTCATTGTTTTCTAAATATTTTTTGTAAGATTTATTTCCTGGAGACTTCTTAGTGGAAACTTAACTGGAAGATCTTCAGGATAATTTCCTTTCGTACAGTCTTCTCATTAATTATTTGTGAAAGCAGAGATATAATCTTTTTATTTTGATTCTTATCTCAATTACATGCACTAAGAGGTTTTCGAAAGCTAAAAACAAAAATATTATTTCTTGCTAGTATTAACACAAATATAATTCCACCTAATTTTTCTGAAATTACTTACTATTAGTTGGTGTTTCAGTTGTTTCATGTATTACATTTATCTGTTGCTGAAAATATCTTGAGTAAGGGTTATCTATGCTTAAGCTTGCAGATTCAGAGGATGTTGGTGTATCTATAAACACAGATATTAATATAGAGGTTCTAACAAATACTATGTAACTATACTCTTAAATAAGTTCTTCTTAATTGAAGGAGGTTTAGGCAAGTTTCTTTCTGTATATTCACTATCATCACTATCCGTCGACAAATATCTAATAGGTTTTACACGTTTTCGCCTTATATTCGAATTTTCTGATTCTGACTGAAGGTCAAAGTTACTTCAGCTTTTTCACTTTCTGCTGGGCTTTTTCGAAACTATCAAAATATAATTTATCAACTTAAAATTTAACTACTTGCGAAATAATGTAAATAGAACCTGTTTCATAAATATCCTATGAACACTATAAAGCCTCCACGTTTCTGTATTTATCTCTTGGCTTTTTTCAGTGACTTTTCGAATTGGGATGCATCTTTATATGGTGGCCAAAAACTTCTTTCTTTCTCGGTGTAAGCCATTTCTTATTCACTACACTTAATCCTCCACCCTGTTGAGAGAAAATCGATCACCGCATACATCCTACCGCCATATTAAAAATTTTCTTGTATTCTAACCTCAACTTTTTTAGGCGATCTTGCCTAATATACTATGTCTTGCCTTTCTTGCAAAATTACTTCTACGTAAACAATGTGTATTCAAACCACTGAAGCACAATAGTGTATACTTATACTTACCTAGATTTTTAGTACAGCTAAACTGTTAATGGTAAAAAACAGTGAAAACAATCAACTTACCATAACCGCCGTGTAAATGGCGCGTACCGCATAACGTTAATGGTGGGGCAGAGAAAATATATTTGATTTGCGCAGAAGAGAGTTATTTAACTTCTTATATTCATTTTGATTGGTTAATAATCATGATTTTATATTTGTTTAAATTTTGAATAGAACAGAATTTAAAAAACTAAAAAAAAACGTATATACGCAATGGCACTATGCCGTGCTATAATTTCAGACATTTCGTCAAAATTTCCCCTGTATGCATTTAAAAAAAAAAGTTCAAAACACGCCAATCAAAATACATTTTAAATAAACATTCAACCGTACGTTCATACAAGTGACTAATATACGTTAGTATGACGTTCGAAAATAACGTCAAAATTACGTCTGAAAAATGTCGTATTAAATACGTTTCTTTTAGGTGAAAAGCTGCCAAATGACTCTAGGCGGCATAAAATGACCTTTAAAAGACGTCGTTATAACGTAGCATGCTACCTGGGGTGCCGTTGCACCCCTGTCAGCACGCCTATCAAACGGGCAAGTCCACTGAGACTGCATTAGTGGAACTGACGGATCGAATCCAAGATGCACTGACGAATAAAGACACCGTAGTGTGCGCCTTTCTAGACATAGAGGGCGCTTTTGACAACACTCCACACGAGCCTGTCAAAAAAGCTTTAATTAACAGGGGGCTAGACAGCGTGACTTCTAGATGGATGTCGCAGCTACTGTCTACCAGGTCGGTGGAGGCGGAGGTGGGACATAAGACCATCTCGGTTACTACGATCAGAGGATGGCCCACAGGGGGAAGTTACATCCCCACTTATGTGAAGCCTAAAGGCGCGGAGCCACTGCGCGCGAAGCGAAGCTAAGCACAGCGAAACAATTCCTTGAAAATAGTTCCCATGTAATCATACGCGCATCTTCGCTAGCCTATCTTCGCTTCGCTTAGCTTTAGTTGCCGCGTCCGCGTAAAATTGTATGGGAGCTAATTTTCAAGGAAATTAGTTTCGCTGAGCTTAGATTCGCTTCGCGTGCAGTGGCCCCGCGCCTTAATAGTAGACGAACTCTTATGCGGGCTGACTGATCTAGGCATACCTTGTCAAGGATATGCTGATGGTCTTGTCATATACGCAATAATACGCATTTGAGAATACCCTCTGTGACATAGTTCAAAGAGGATCGAACTTCACGAGAAGATAGTGTCAATCGGTGAGACTCAATATTAACCCCACTAAGACTACCTTAGTAGCATTTACTAGGAAAAGAAAATCCAATCTCAAAACCGTAAAAATGGATGGGCAAAATGTAGATTGGAGAACTGAGGTTAAATAACTAGACGTTACCCTAGACAATAAACTTCTATGGAACAAACATGAACTTGAAGTAACCAACAAGGCCAAAAAAGCTCTGATGGTATGCAGAAACTTTGCAGGGAAAAATTGGGGATGCTATCCAAAAATACTGCTTTGGATCAGTAGCTTGGAGCAAAAGAACTAATCTGGCCACCGCGAAAATTAACCTCTCGAAAGTGCAAAGATCAGCATGCGTATGCATAACGGGGGCTATAAGAACTTGCCCAACAGGAGCTATCAAGGTAGTATTGGATCTTACCCCTCCCATATTGTGGTAGAGAGCGTGGCAAAAAGAACCACACTCAGAATGGTCAAGGAAGAAACGATTAGGCATAGGCCTCAATCTCCTGACGGTGATCAAACCTGGGACATGCCCCGGGATGACATGTCAAAAAAATTCAGCTTTGTGAAGGAATTCATCATAAAGCTCAGTAACAGAAGCGAGTGGGATCATAACACCACCTTGAAATTGAATAGAAATGCCATCAAATGGTACACTGATGGCTCCAAAACGGCAGAGGGAACTGGAATAAGAATATATATGGGCCTAGAACCAAGTATTTCGAAAGCTTGGGAAAATTTTCAAGTATATTTCAGGCGGAAATACACGCTATTGAAAGATGCGTCCAGTTCAATATTGATGGAAATTATCGAAAGGAGGAGATTATCATCATGTCTGATAGTCAAGCAGCCATCAACGCGCTGAGCTCATATGAAATCAGTTCCGAGATGGTCTGGGAATGCCTAAGGAAATTAAATGAGCTAGGCAAAAGGAATAAAGTAACCCTTCTGTGGGTTCTGGGTCACACAGGAGTGGAAGGAAACGAAATAACGGATAATCTCGCAAAAAAGGGGCTGGAGTACCTCTTGTAGGGCCTGAAGCCTTTTGCGGGTTAAGTAGCACTACAACACTGAAGAAACTGAAAATAGAAATGGAGCAGAGAAAATCCAGTTACTGAGAAAATCTCCAGCGAATGGGGCAAAGTAAAATTCTTCTGGGAACCTATAACCAGAAGAGTTTACAGAATGCATCAACCTGAGTAAAAACAATGTTCGCATATTAACAGGAATACTTTCAGGCCATTGTAAACTGAAAGAACACCTGAGTAAGTTTGGATTCGAAAAGGAATCTGAATGTAGATTTTGTGGGGAACAGGATGAAACACCCATCCATCTCGTCACAAATCGCGTAGCACTGTGCAACTCAAGGGCGTTGCACCTGGGAGCATGTGAAATCAAAGAGGGAGGCTTACCTAGCCTGGAGCCCTCTGATATCCTACACTTTCTGAAAGGAATAGGATTGGAAGGCCAGCAGTATAACATTACTCTTTAATTTATATATGTACAACGAATCATCTATTTTATCTAAGAAAATTAGGTCTTGAAATAAAAGAATAATCTTGATTTTTCTAAATAATATTTTTCTCTATTTTATTTGTTAAAACCTGTTAAACTTTTTTGATTATAATAAAATAATAGTAAAAAAAAAACAATAACATACAAAATATGTGATAATAATACTATTAACAACAATTTATATTAAATATTAGTAATTAGGTTATATAAAGATCTAAAGTAAATAACAATACAGGTTTAATTTGTTCGACTATCTAGTTTTCCTTTAATATATTTCAATTTTAATATTGTATCTATAATAATAATACGTAGAATTTATTCAATACTTATGTAATAGATATTCATATGTATATATATACAATAAAATTCATGAATTTAGTTTTTGTGCTATAAGTTATTTGAATCTTTAATCATTTATTATAATATTATAGGAGACGCGTAATACAGGCAATTTGAAATTTGAAAAATCCTATTTTGATATCTAAGAGTAATATAATAGAAAATAAAAAGGTGGAGGGTTTTTGATTCGATGATCTAATGTTAAGGTTCCGAGGCCATGCGTATCCTAGCTGATTCCCGAGATCTGTTGTGGACCTCAGCCGTCCTTAATGTTATACCAAAGATGTCTTCGTGATACCTGTTTTCATCCTGGAAAAATAACGTTTCCATTAATTTTAAAGTCGAAAAATTCCATTTTTATCGCAGAAATTTTCTTTTTTACTGGCAAATTTTAGTTGGAGCCGTTGCCGTAATAGCTGGATTGACTTCAGCTTTAGATTTTCTAATTGCCGTTAGTTTTGCCATCAAATCGAACAGAAATGCTTATGGCTGCGTTTCGCTGCGTGACGCTAGTGCCAAAACGAGCAAACCTAATCAAAAAGTGCTAATTTGAATATTGCGAAGTTTTTTATGATTCAATTTCAATTACATTTTCTGTTTTTTTTTTTCAATTCTAGTAATATGAAATATAATTGGAAATTTTATTACTAATTGCAATTTTAAGAGTAATTCATCGCCAATACACTTTTTATTGATAAATAGATTTCATCATCATTAGGCATTTTTTTGTTGCCTGCAGTAAAACTAAATAAGCCAAGTTAATTATCAATAGTTATTGATTCTCAAAAACTCAACTAACCAATTAACTGTAAACGTTCTCCAAAAAAAATAATTACTTTCCCGTTTTGTTTACTTTTGCTATTTTTTTTTATTGGTAGTCGCACACTAACCATAATTATTGATAGTCACAGCTGTCAATAATATTAGCTAGTCACTATTGATTTGCTTATCGATGGATTTTATGTAAAATTCATATTTTCTATTATATATCACAACAATTGAGATAATCTCACAATAATTTCATTTTAACATCTGTTATACAACATCTATACAAGAGATTTTACACTTTTTAGCCTGAATTTATTCAGAAATGTTTACATTTCACAGTAAATTTAGTTTTTAGTGAAGTACTTAATTATGTTTTAATGAGTAATTGTAATGGCCATCAAAAAGTTGCTATCTTTAATAATCATTCTCTAAAAGTAGGTGGCATTTTTTTAACATGCAATACTAATAAATTTAATCAATGCAATGCACATGGCCTGCAGCACATATTCATAATTCAAAAAATAATAATTAGAACAATGTATCATCTACATCCTCAAACTACATGCAGAGACATTTTTAGAGAGAAACACATACTAACACTGACGTCAATCTATTTCTATAAATTATTAATTTTTATATATGATAATAAAAACAAATTGCAAATATCTGGTATGATTCATACCATGAATATTAGAAATCTACGACATTTTAGAGTACATTTGGCAAAAACGGAAGGTTTCAAAAAATCCCTTTTTTACGCTGGTCCCTACTACTTCAATCTTCTCCCTGATGACGTGAAACAAAGCCAGAGTAGATCTTTATTCAAGCAGCGGCTCAGAGCTCATCTCTGTGCTAAATGCCCTTACAGCAGAAGTGAATATTTACTGGGCTAGCTGTATTTTAATACGATTTTTATAACCTGCATTTTTATATTTCATGACTGTCCTTATTATCTTTACTTTTGCTATTTATGACTAATTACGTGTGTAAGTATATCTGCTCTATGTATATTGACACTGCCAATATCTGTCAGGATCTAAAGGCAATAAAGATATTATTATTATTATTATTACTATTAATAATAATAATATAAATAAATTCAGTCATTAATTTTTGGCCAATCTTCAAGGCTAACGTATCTTTTTAGTGGATATCTAGATCTAGATATATAATCTAGTAGATATTTTTCAAATTAGAGGTGCCGCAAATAATCTTCTATTATTGCTCTAAACTGGTTCCGGGAAATGCAACAGAAAAAAAAGAATTTAATTTCAGTGTTGTTAACCTAAAATATTAGTTCGAATACAATAACATACAAGGACTCAAAAGCACCGGATTAATTCCTGAGAGGGGATAAAGTTCCATTGGCTCTAAAAATGTAAATGAGATATCTCTAAATCTTTTTATATTCGGTTAGGTGTTCCTAGAGGATTAGGAAACTGCTTAAACACGTTAACTGATGGACAACATTTCGAACATTTATTGTAAATTGACAATCAATGTCAGTTTTGTCATTTGGCATTTAAGTAATTTTTTGGGTTTATAATGGCTACGATTTTATTGTTCGTTAGTATATACTCTCTGTCTTTTTTATGTTTTATTTTTGTCCATATGAAACAATCAGTACTTCTAGATCAAATCAAAAATTGTACATATGCAAACAGTTTGCACGTGTGTTGACGTAATTTTGACAGATGCTGTCACATTGACACACTAGTAATATTTGCGTCAACATATGCGTACAAGAAAGTGACAATTTACTGACAGCTGATAACAGGGCCACCAAAGGGAACAGCAGACAACTTGAACAATGCAGTAGTATGACTATCCTTATCTGTCACATGTCTGATAAATAAAACATAAAATAGACAGATAATAAAATACATAGTTTTACGTTAGGGTGAATTACACAATATTGCTGGATTGTCTCATTTTCAAATACCATTTTTTAAAAAATTAAAACTTCTAAAGAAATTCCTATAGCATTTTTATCGTCAAATAATGATTCTTTAATGCTTCCTAGAAGGTGGTCCAGTGCTTTTGAATCACCCTGTATTTGAATAATTATCAAGTATTCATAAATGCATTCTCACCATTTTGATGTTTGGATAACTTTTTTTCAGCTTTTAATAAAGAATTATGTTTTTTTTTAACATTGCTAACAAATACACAGGAAACGTTTTAGAAATGTCAATTATGATTGTAGCTCCATGATTGGATGTCATGAAAAGTTAGTATATGATTTATTACTACATGTTTCGGTCTTATAGACCATCTTCAGATAATAATGATAAAATATATTATTTTTATATATTATTACCTGAGGATGATATAAAAGACCGAAACATGTAGTAATAAATCATATATATTTTTGAAATTGGAAAGAACTTTTAATTCTTAATCAATAAATGTCAATTATATTTAATGATGAATATTATGATTTTAAAAAACACTATCTATAATTATATTTACTTACCCTCATTGACAGCATATATTTTTCTACTTGTTCATCACTCATGCTTCCATATTTCTGCAGGACCGTCTTCAAAGTCTGATAAACATGCTCAGCCATCGTAACATCTCCACAAACATAGAAATGCCCCTTCTCCATTACGATCATCTTGTATAACTCATCGGCTTCTTTCAATATGAGATCTTGTACGTAAGTCTATAAATAGTCTCCTTTTAATAATAAAATCTTTAAACTGTGTGGTTTTTTTTTGTTACATTACCTTCTTAATACCATTCTCCCTAGAAAGGCCAAGAAATTCTTGTCAATTATCTTATTTTCAACCATCGTCTTCTTCTCCAAGTGATATAAATCCAATTCCTTCTGTCGGCAGCCGAAGAACAGCCAACAATTTCCTAACCTAGTCTTGGCTGCCGATTGGGCTTTACGTTGCTGCCAGAATGCTACGAAGGGTGCTATACCCGTTCCAGGGCCTACTAGGACGATGGGCCTCGTCGGATCTGACGGTAGATAGAAGCTTGGCGCACTAAAATATATCATTTGAAAATAGGATACTTTTATATTTGAAAATTGATTACCTCCTGACGAATAAGCAAACCTCTTCACCAATTGGGACATCTTGGAGGTAATTTGAAGCGACACCATAGTGCACCGGTCCGTCGCCATCTAAATACAAACAATAAACAATCGTTTTTAGATACTATTTGATAATAGATGGAGCTAAAATGAAATCACAGTAAATTATGCTATTACTCAAGAGATGGCGCTGCGTTACAGAAGAATTAAAGTTTCCTAAGAAAATACTTAGCATAATTTCTTTTTATATTCATCAGTAATAAAAAGATAAGTAAATTTCAATTTATATTTTATTAAAATACCAAATACATATTCAAATAATATTAATATTATAAAAATTTTGATACCTTGAGTTTTGTACGTGACCACGGCTACTGTTAGATTGATCTGATTCGGATAGATGGCTCTGCTGGACGAAATCGAGTAAAATCTCGGCTGCAGGAGACTCAATTGTGCGATCAAGAGGGGAGCGTATGGATTCACCGATGGAAACTCTTCCAACACTTCGAGCAAGTTTGGATAACGCCAATGTCTCCAGTCTTCGTAAGCAGCTGAATCCTAAAATGTGGGGAGTTTGGTGATCAGGAAAATTTTAAACTAAACAAAAAAGAATAACTTACGCTAGCCAAGATACTAAGCCTTTTCTGGTCATCCTCGTAGGTAGCAATTTGAGCAAACTGTTGGAGCAAATCGGATGAGGGTGGTGTTGTAATATCCAAAAATCTTGAGAACAACTCCCGCACAGACACGGCAGGAATCTTCTCATGGGGTGTCCATTGCTTTACAACTCCTATGTTTATTTGAAAAATCAGTAGTATTTTTAACGCTAATTTAAGCACAACTGCGATTTACCATTAGACGTGTGGGTCTCTTTCAAAATTTGCAACTCTACAGGGGCATCAGGATCATTGACACCTTTCAACGCTCCACGATACTATCGACAACTCCTTGCTTATTCTTGGGATAGACGCCGACGTGGTCTCCAGGGTTGTAAGGAGAGTGTGCTTTCGAATTCCAACTTCAAGGTGGCGCTAAGTAGCATTTTCTCGTGTAGATTGGTGCGGTTGAGCAATTTGCATAAGGATACTTTTATTAAGGAATAAAAGTGAATTGAATGGACCATCAGGCAAATTAAGCATTACCTTCTTATTGTGAGATTTCAACACTGAGGTTACCAAATCCATAGGTTTAGTTTCGACAAATTTAACGGTCGAGGGAGTTAGAGTTTCAGTTTGCATCATCATTGTGGCTTCCATCAAAGCGTCATCATCATCCAGACAGAAAGTTTCGCAAGCAACCTTAAGATAAAATGGTTGAAGTAACTTTATCGCATGTTATCAGAGGAAAATGATTACCCTGAATATCTCGGGAGCCCATTTCTTAAAAGCCTGTTCTTGTCCGCACATCTCGTCACCATAAGCTATCTTCAAGAGTCTCTCTCCTCCAAGTTCCAGTAAAGATTGTCCACGTATTGGCCGAAAGCGCAGAAATTGGGTAGGCACTCGAACCCAAGGCAAATACGGCAAATCTATCGGTTTAGGTGATAATGATGAAGACATTTCATTTGAAATACATATAAAATATTGGAAGAAGAGAGGATTTTAAAAGAAATGATTTACGAACGGGTATTCTTAGATAAGTACATAGAAGGAGATTTTAAACATGTTAGGAGGATTTTTAAAGATGAATGGTAAGATTTTAATTGATTGAGGCACAATTTGCTCCATGACTTTAATAGTTTCCTTTGCACAACCTATCAAATCACTCAAATTTCCATTGAAGTAAATAAGTTTGTTCGCTGTGCGAATCAGAACTTAATTGGATACTATTTCGATTTTTCCAGTGCGCATGATTCAAAAAGGGATTGTAGTTTGAAATTAGTTTGATAATTTGCTCTGCGAACACATCCAAAACCGACACTACTGCCATCTGTGGAATTTATATGTTAGCCGGCGGAGCACACGGCGCTGTGTATCTCTCTCGTTTAGTGCGCATGAGCGAATTTAAAATCCACAAGAAATCCGTGAACTTTCTGGATTAATCACAAACTGTCACTGACTACAATTTGATACTGTGCGAACACCAAATTTTAAATTACCAACGGTCGAAATACGAAATTGTTGCACTGCGAACGCACAGCTATTATTACGCATGGGTCGTTCAGTTGTGGATAGTTTCTGATTGCACAGCGAACAAACCCAATGTTACACCAGATTCCAATAAATAAGCAGCGACATCTACATGACGTTTGAACATCAGAATTATTTTAAACATGAAAATAATAGTAGTGGCGGACACAATTGATTGCCTCAAACAACGTAGTACAAAACTATGTAATCAAATAACCATCCCAGTAAACCAAATTCAAATTTCCCGCAATTATATTTAGTAACTTCAACTTAAAAGTATTCAAATAACTGTTAATGTAATACAAAATCGTAGGTAACTTCATGCTTTAATCTTGAAGTTACTAAAAATAATTGTGGGAAATTTGAATTTAGTTTACTGGGATGCCAATTAAATAATTAATAGGATGTGAAATACAACTTTTAAAAACCAAATAGTTTCCAAATAATTTTGGAAGACATTCACCTTCAGTACTTGCCCATATGACGTTTATTTAATTTTGAATTGACTTTTTGTTGTTACAATCTTCCAACTGAAAACTGAGCATTCTTTCCCAAAAAAAAAAAATCCGATAAGTGGCGCCAATGGTGAACAAGCGTAACTCTTGATTCGATAGGTCATATAAAGCAAACTGTCAAAAAAATTTTAAGTGAAAATTATATAAACAGTGAGAATATTGCAACACGTGGGACACTCTTTTATTGTTAAAATACGATAAGTTATGTCGATGGAGACAGGTTGCGTAAGTGAGAGTGAACATTTATTTTGACACATGTCACGTGACTACTAATATGGTGTCAAATAAAAATTAAGACATAAACCGGCAAAAAGTGAGGTTAGATGACATGATATCTAAAAAAGTCATTTGAAAAAGTTGCTCCAAATTAACTTCTGAGACCAAATGCAAATTTTAGTAAACATATTTAAAAAAAAAATCAAAATCACAATTTTGCTAATATTGTTTTAGATAAGTTTTTTCTTTTTGTCGCTTTACTAAAGTAAACTCTCTGAAAGTGTCAACCAATGTCAGAGATTTTACTTTGGTTAAGCTGCTAAAAGGGACAAAAAATCGAAATAGGTAATTTATTTGAAATACCTATACTTGTTTGACCATTTTTGAAAAATAGTAATTTTCAATTTTGTTCTAAATATATTTATTTAAATTATTCGGACATCGCCTCAAAATTAAATTCTCAGCATCTTTTTCAGATATTATGTCACCTAATAACCACACTTTTTGCCGATTCATTGCATGTTTCTTAAGGGCTTTTCGAATATGCAGTTTGCGAACGGTTTGTGATCACGTGAACCAATCAGAGAACAGATGGAATTCTAGCGAACTGGAATGCGTCGTCTAATTGGTTCACAACAAACCTTTAATTTTAGCTACAGTCACCCGATAGTGTCGAATACATTTGAGTATTAACAGTTGAATTATCCTTCCAAAGAAAAATTTCCCATATTTTAATAATAAAAAAAGTTACTTTTGAATTTGTTAGGGTTAAATATGGTTTTTGGTTAAAAATAATTTAAAGAAGGTTAGATAGTAATATTTAAAACATCGTCTGATGCAAGTAGCAGGCATATCTCTTCAGGCGGCTAAAGATACTTAACCTTTTAGTTGCCATTGATCCCATATTAGGATCCAGGTTTCAGTTTCAATTCTTTGTTTAGCTGTCAAATTATTGGAAAAATTAGAAAATAAATCCAAAAGCATTTTTTCTTCATTTCTTTCGAGTATGGCATTTAAAAGGGTTAAAGACATGCTGTTTCTTCTTCAGTAAAAAAATAATTTGATGCTTTAGAAATCAACACTAAACATGCGTTTTTTCCCTAAGGACTTCCTACATCATTCCATGCTTAAGATAAATGCTTACACATATGTAATGGAAATAATGCTTATAGGAATTTTTCATTGGTACAGAATTTTGGGCGGGGTTTATTTAGGAAAAATTAAGGAAGATTGTGGATTTACATATAAGGGATAATTTGGTGCAAAAATCATTACAATACACAACGGATTTTTACACATATTTGAAGAACATGCCACCATTACCACAAAACATTACATTTACATACATGATTAGTACGTACAGCTTCAATAACAGATTATTTCAACTCTCTACTTGTCGTGTTTACGTTTAGAACAATCTCTAGCAGGTGTAAATTAAAAACTCGTTCCGAGCGGAGGATTTCTTTGTTATCGACACATGCCTTTGAAAGCCTAAACTCCCCCTTATCCAGCATGCTCTCGACACGATAAAGAGAGGCAATAACAGACTCATCGACGCGTGATTTAAAAGTACAGAGGATGATTCGTATTTCTCATTTGCTTTTTCCTTCTTTTTTTTCCGCCGTCTTACTTCTGACTTCCCAAAAAACAAGCGCATTCCACAACAAAGGCACACATAACACTAAGGCGAGAAGCGATCAAACGCACCCCCGGGACGGGGGGGGGGAGGCGGCTCACGATCGCTTCGCTTACCTGACTGTTGCTCAAGGCCGAAGGTGTCTTCGAGCAGAGGGGCTTCGCCCGTGGATTCCCCCACGAATCTAGGCGATCCAATTTCTTTGATAACGTTAATGTCGCTCTGACTGTTCGCCCTTTATGAAAGATTTCGAAGTCTGCATCGTCATACTGGGGGGTTGGTTCATTGCGTTATTGGTTAGAAAAGGATTATTATTTAAAAAAAAAGGTGTTTGAATCTCGCGTGTTTTCACTTAAAGGATTGGTACTAAAAATGCATTGGAGATGCGGCAAAATTTTATATTATATACCGTACGGCGATGGGGAAAGTGAGGATACTATACAACCAGATATGCATATAGACATAGGTGTTGACGATAGGACCGTCCTTGTATTAATGGAGCCCGTAATTTCAAACGAAAGAATAAATAAGTAAGAAAAGGTGAACGGCAACTTCCTCCCTATTGGGAGTTATTAACCAGAATGATTCCACATGGACAAACATTTCCTGCCGTCATAAGTATATGATTAAGGGATTAAGAGCCATTATCTAGCTAATCCCGTCTGACAAAGAAAACCCTTATTGGGAGTTAAATTTTAGTATAACCATCATTTATGGCGCACGTGAACTTTATCTGATTATGTGTATTATTGCAATGTTTCCGGCACACACACACAGCAGTGACAGCAGGCATTGAAGCTGTAGTTAGCGGCTCTAAGATGCCTCATTATTTACCAGGCAAAAAAAATTGTTGTGACAGCAGACATACAGGATTTATTTTTTTTTTTTTAAAAGGGGTGGTAACGCCTAAGCTATATGATTAGCTTATCAGGCCCCCTCAGAGCCAAATCTCCCTCCTAATCAACATTACGACCCCGGAAAAAACCGATTATCGTAATTGACCAGAGCGAGATTTGAACCCCGGACTCCGCACTGATAGCCAAGCGTGCAAGCCACTCGACTACCAGCCAGGCTAATTTAATTGCAGTATTAATACAAAGTCAGGTTTATCATGAAATACATACGCCGATATGCACGTGTGGTTGTATGTGTATATTGTATACTCACTTTTTCCATGGCCGTACGATATATTATTTATAGAGGTGACGTGCCTTGTGTCTCTCCGTAACATAATGCCCGATTCACAGTGATGTTAATGTGAACATTTTAATTTTAAAAGCTTGAGACGCATACAATTATACAGGGTGTCTCACAACGAACTGCATCGATCGATATATGAAAGAGTATACATTGGAAAATTCTGAAAATTTCGCAGTATACTAAAGTCGACCTGCGCTATTAAACTCACATATTGTTAATAATCTAGCCATTCCGGTTGTACTGGAAGTGGCTGTCAACTTTATTATTTTAAATGAAACACCCTATATATTATTACATTTTTTAATTCCTCGTTCAAATCTAAAATAAGTTTGTTAAAACAACTACGAGGGGAGGTCCAAAAGTTCGTGGAATGGAGGGGATGGAATGCGGATAGTTGCGCTCGCTATGTGTCATTCTGATTGGGGACTCATCATTAGTATATAGGTTAAGCTGCAGCCCTATTGCGTCAGTCGTTTACGAACAGTTGCCTGCTAAACAAGTCAGTCCGGAAGAAAACTGAAACTATGGAGAAAATTGAACACCGTGCTGTAATAAAATTCCTTACCAAGCAAGGAAAGAACGCTCAAACCATATTGAATGAAATGGAAACCGTTTATGGGGAACAGTGCCTAGTAAATCAATGATTTATAAGTGGCATGGTCTTTTTAAACAGGGCCGGAAGTCGATTGAAGACGACCCCCGCTCAGGACGGCCAGTTGAGGCCACCACATCAAACATCGTCGAAAAAGTGGAAGAACTTGTACTGGAATACCCGTTTGAAGAAAAACAATTATCTGCATTAGTTGGAGTATCAGATACACCATTTTGCGTATTCTACATGACCACCTGGGTATAACAAAAGTCAGTGCAAGATGGGTACCGAGAATGCTCACGCCACTTCAGAAACAACAGCGCGCCGATGCGTCCGAACAATTTTTGGAGCTGTGTGGAGACGAACCTGCACACATTTTGGAGCGGATTGTTGAGTGCAAACAGGAGTCCATGCAATGGCATAAAGGGACACCACCGCCAAAGAAATTCAAAGTGTCAGAATCGGCTGGAAAGCTGATGGCTACTGTTTTTGGGATTGTGAAGGGATATTTATTGATTGATTACAAAGAAAAAGGAAGGAGCATAACCGGAGAATATTACGCAGCGATATTAGAAAATTAAAGGAGGCCATCAAGGAAAAACGTCGAGGAAAATTGACCAAGGGTTGTTTCCTCTTGCAAGACAATGCGCCGGTTCACAAGAGCAGAGTTGCAATGGCTGCTCTGCACAAGCATGGCTTTCAATCAATAGTCCATCCACCCTACAGTCCAGACCTGGCCCTAGTGATTTTTTATTTGTTCCCCAATTTAAAAAAACACTTACGGGGAAGAAAATGTTCCGACGACAATGAGGTAAAGGAGGCAATTTAGCCCATTTTGAGGCGAAAGATAAAAATATTTTTGATGGTTTAGAAAAATTAATTCATAGATCTAATAAATGTATTGTGCTTAAGGGTGATTATATTGAAAAGGAAAAATAGATTATTGTTTTATTTTATTTAAAACCCTTTCATTCCACGAACTTTTGGACCTCCCCTCGTATGTTGTTATTTTCAATCATATTCGAAATATTTGCATTTGTGCATCTGAACTGCTATAACTGCAAAGGTATTTAACTTGGAAAATTGAAAATCTGTAGAATTATTGACCGTATAGGGTAGTATTCGAAACCGAATGAGTTTTTCGAAAACATTATACAGCGTGTCCGAAAATTACAGTTAAATTTTCGAATTGAAAAAGTGTCAAAACTTTTTTTTTAAATACAACTACCTACTTTTCTCTTTCTCATCAAACTGCTCTTATAAAAATACAAAAAAAAAGTGATATTCATTACCCATCTAAAATGGATACTTTTTAAGATAATTAGTAAAATATGTATGTATAGTGTAAGACGGTAGCTTATGTAGTTTTTTAAAATGTCATCCTGCTTTGGTATATCTAAGTAAGTCATGACCATTCGGCAAACAATCCAGCATTGATGAAATGTCACTTAGTTTTCAATTATAAACAATGCCGGCACGGTTAAGTTATACGAACGAAAATTATTTAAATTTGTTTATTATTTATGAAGGGGTTTGTTTATTATGTGTAAAGGGTACAATCGGATGCGCTATATTTTAGTTCAATAGCGCAGGTTGGCTTTAGTATACTGTGAAATTTTCAGAATTTTCTGATGTAGAGTATACATCGATACATCATATATCGATCGTAGTTCGTCGTGAGACACCTGTATAGTATAGGTGCGTTCAAAATGGCATTGATGTTAACGTGAAGTTAACGTAATGGCACCATTACCTTGAAAAATTATTAAAATCTTAACATATTAGTTAACGTCAACCAATAGTGTAGCTGATAAAATTTGAAAATAACGCGAACAGAATATAATCTTTAAAGATGTATTCTATGTTATTTAGAATTATTATTTATTCACTTAAATGTTAAATTCAATAATTAAAATAATTTCAATTTTATTTGGCATTCATTTTTCATGTAGGTACCTATCTCCTCTGTTTTTTTTTTCTGTGTCGTAAAAGCAACAACATTAATAGATCTTTCGTTAATTGTGTAGAGTCGATCGTTGCTTGATGATCAGTTAAAAAGGAGTATAAAAACATTAATATCCCTTCATATACAAATTAATAAGTTATTTTATCAACCTTATCTCTTAATATTTTCCAATATTTTTGCAAAGTAACTAACACTCAAACGATTTTAACTGAAATTTAACATTTTACGTCTGGTTTCTGAACATCATTTGCTACGTTCGAATTTTCACTCCCTAGACGGAGCAGAGCGAGAAGTTTTGTTGACCACGTGACTTTAGATACAAGGGAGTTGTACTGGAATACTGCATGTACTTCCTTGCTTAATGTTTGTTAACTTAACTTTCTTTTAGTCGTAATAATTAAGCAGAATAAGGAAAAACAAACAAAAAAATGCTCGAAAATGTTATCATTGAAGATAATGAAACGAATAGGAAAATAACTTTCACAAAAAAATTATTGTCAATTACCTAAAAAAATATTTAATCAATCCAATCATGCACAAATTAGACCAAGTTCAAAATAATATTGAAAGCAAATATTATTGTAACTTTAAAATACAAGTGAACCTGATTATGAGTTAAAGATCTCATTATTTTTTTTTAATAAAATTGGTTTGTTGATGAAATCATTTTATTCAAATATTTATTGTTTGACCATAAATCTCTGATTGTAATCATTTTTAATCCCGTTCGTTGATGCAAATGGAAACGCGTCTGTAAGTATATATAAGGTTTGTTCCAACATGCAGTTCCCGCACTTTTTCGTCCATGATCACGTGAACCAATCGGACAATCTATTTTTATTTTCGCAAACACCAATCTTTTATCCGATTGGTTCGCGTGATCAAGACCGTACACAAACCGCGTATGTTAACAGGCTTATTATTGTATAGCCTAGCTTTAGAACAGGGGTCGGCAAACTTTTTTAGGACAGGGCCAAATCGTAACGAAAATTAAGTTCAGCGGGCCAGGTTGTAAACTCTAACGTGTATATTTTTTATTAAGTGTATCTACCTCTGTGTTTTATTGAACCGAAAACAATGTATCAAAAAGTTTCCGTCGTATCATACAGGGTGTTTAAAAATTACTGACTTGTCAAAGAATCTTAAAGTTACAAAACTTATTTTTTTTCAAAAACACCCTGTATATTCTTATATTTTTCTGGAACATGGCTTCAGAGGTTTCATTTTAAATTATTCCTATTATTTATTAACTTTTCAAATGGTCAAATAATTTTTACCTCGTGGAGTATAAATAACATTACAATAAATTATTATTGCTAGTAAATATTATAACAATATTTATAATAAAAAGACAAAAAAGACAAACCTATAGTAATGTTATGAAGAAAGGCAAGAAAAATAAGATTCTACTATTTTAGGACATTTGGAAACACATCTCAGTAGTTCAATACCTGCTACTTCTGAAGATTTGGACACTTTGAAAACATCTGACCAGAAAATTTTGAAGTAAAATAGGATCCATTTAGGAATTCTAATTCAATCTAGATCACAAGAAATGAATTGCGACATATTTTTTTGTAATACTTCAACGAATGTTACTATCTTTTTATTTAAAATAATTTGAAGGGACAAAAGTTCAGTTGAGAGGGCATAAGAAACAGAAGCAGTAATTACTATTAATGTACGGAACGACTGTAGAAATTCTTTCTGATTTAAAAAAATATTAATAGTATCTGAGTTCCAAAAATCTCAATAAAACTTTTCTACTATTGCACCATCGAACTGGCAATGGTTAACTCGCCGAGAGCCAATAAAGTTAACCACTGCCACAATTGGTTCAATAATACAAAATAGATAGAGTTGTTTGATGAATTATGCAATGACTTATTGAAAGATTTGCACAAAACAAAAATGCTTGGGCAGTATCAACAATGACTGTTGACTCATCAAGAACTAACAAAAACCACTAGACATTTTTTGCCTTCTGCATTAAGAAGCGTATTGTGGTATTCTCAATTTATATGACAGTCGCTTGAGCTGAGAGGTCGACAAAAAAACAAACCCTCTTCTTTGGGGACACTTCTTCAGCTTTATCGCAAAGCTATTCATGAATATTTCAAATTTAATTCTAAATAAGGTTAGTAATATTATTGCGAAGTACGCCGAAAGCGTTCATAGTAAATGAATTAACCGGACTTATTTACCGCGACATCAGTTGACTATACGTCGGTGAATAGTAAATGTAGATACCTCCCGGTACAATAATTTTCGTTAACCCTTATTGTGGGTGAGAAAAACTATCGGCAATAGCTGAATTAACCGCTTGGTACTTACAACTTGCGCGGGCCGTAGTTTGGCGACCCCTGCTTTAGAATATCGCCCATTTCGTTGCGCCAAATTTAACTTTATGTGTAATACTGCAAGAACTTTCCTTTTCAGCGGTAAATAAATGAAAATTAATTTAGAAAAGCGGACATCCCTATTTTACAATTTCAACACCGATTTAAGAATTCAGATGGCGCTGGTCGAGACGCAATTAAAATTTTATCCAACGGATCTGTAAATTCCGACTTTAATTAACAAAAAAAAAAAATTATCTGTATTCTTTCACACTGCGGAGATATGCAAAACCGCGCGCCCTATTTAATATTAGAAACGCCCTACTCGACGCGACGTCCCGTCTTAAATCTCACAGATTCCCATTAATAACCTTCCGTCTCTCCCTCCTTGTTTCTTTTACGTCACTCGTTTATTTTGTTTTCCTTTTTCTTCCCTCATAATTTCATGTTAATCCCGTCGAGAGAACGTAAGTCGTTTTACAACTCATAGAGGGCGTGCTACTACTAAAGTGGCGTTTTAATTGAAGGACAGCACCCATCAGGATTTACTTGAAAGCCTTTTAATTCCATTATAGGATCCGTCATGTCTTGCGTAATCTTTATCTATAACACAGCTTCCGAGACGATTTTCTTTAATCTTAATGATTTTCAAGGCGAAAAGTGGAGAGTAAATTTGATTGGGGCAATAATAAGTAGCAATTGGTTTAATAACGGAAATTAGGATCTCTCACCTGAGTTTGTCTTCATCGTCGTCGAAGCCTTCCTCGTTAATTTTTAAAGTGTAGAGGCTCTTGGCGAACTCCTAAAAAATTGTAAAAGATTTAATTTAAATTTGACTCCAATTATTAATGGAAAATTGCATTTTTTTGGTGCAATATTTGAAGCAAGAAATGGCAGGATTTATTATTCACGTTAGTCATTTATTATTTATTTGTTTTTAAGACCAATATCCATATAAATAATATACTTATGAAAGCATACAATTAAATTATCTAACAAAATATTGAAAGTTATCTTTTTTATGTACAAGATAAATTGTTTCATTTTTAATTATTCTTTTCATTGTTGAATTATTGCTTTGAGTAGATTTGTTCATCAAAACGTTCGCTGTCACTAAAATTATTTATACAGGATGTCCCGCAGTAAAGTGGCCCAACTTAAGATAGAGCTGCCTGTTATAACTCTGAATAAAATATTTTAATGAACCTCGGTCCACGATTACTCGTTTTGCGTATACAGGATGGCCACCAAAAAATATACAGGATCATATTAAAAAAAAAGAAGGTTGATCATGGTTCTTCGGATGTATTGTAAATCTAATTAGAGAAACTTATAGTCAAGTTATTTTATAATAAAAAATCTTAATCATTTTTTTTCTCTTATTTTCAAAATCCAATGCCCTATGACAAAAAGACAAAAATATCTCATTTTTCAGTTATTCTCGCGTATTTTCAGAATCAATCGAAAACTGTAATTTTTTTTCAAATGCATTATTTTATCAGTCTCTAAAAAGACTTATTTAACCGACTCCATATTGCAACGGAACGTCTAGAATGCATTTTGTTTTAAATTTGATTTACCATTTACTTCCTTAATAAAAGATATTCGATTTCATTCTATTCACGTAAACATATAAAATAGGTAAAATTTGTAACGTATTTTTGACGTAAGCGGCGTCAGGAAAGGAATGAACAACTAAGATAGTTTCCGCGGTCACGAGGACAGCGCAACGTCCCTGTTTAGCGGACAACCGAGAGAAACACGTGGGAGAGCGTAGGTACGCAAGCGAACAAAGAGAAATCGTCAGCCAGCGTCCAAAGCAAGTGGACGTGCCGTTCGGCTGGAGAGCGGTTGTAGAAGGACCCGCCATTAAGCCCTGGCTACACTACAGTTCCATGTATTACTCAAAGTGCATCGCGTAGTGAGCTAATGTTAGTCCCGTGATTGCTGAGTGCCTATTGTGCCAAGGAATAAACATTCTGAGAGAGTAGTCTTGCAATTGTATTAGATTGCGTATTATCAACCGCGTTGTGCCGCCCTAAGACCACACCCAGAGCAGAAGAACCGCCAAAATCGCAAGTGTTAACGCCTATTTTATTTGCTTATTTGTTTATAAATTCGAAATCATTTCAATCAGTCAGTAACATATCAAAGGGGCCCCATTCATTATTTCTTTACCACTGAGTAATCGTTATTTTGTGTAATGTTTTTATTTGTATATTTTTTTTGCCTTCACTGTTTTCAAATAAAATATTATAAAGGTGAAATCAATTTCTTTTATTATTTTATTTTGTTATTTAGTATACAGGGTCGTCCTAATATTTTAATTAATTTAATTAATTTATTAATACTCATAGAATCGCCCCATATTATTTGTCAATTTTACGGCGCCCAACAAAAAATATAATATTCATAAGTAAATTAACGACCCATTATATTTTGGCGTACAGCGCAGGGCACGATAAAGTGTATCATTTCAATATCTCCTATATTTTCCGCGATAGCTATAGCATCCTTATCAAAGCTACCCTGTATATTCGAAGGAGTCGTTTGCAAATCAAATTCCATTAAGATATTTTATTCAGAATTATGTCAGATATCTCTATCTTAAGTTTGGCCACTTGACTGAGGTACAGCCTGTATAATGTATTAGTTATTTTGGCGTTGTATACAATTTAGAATACTCTTTAAAAATGAAAGCTAACATATTTAATACAGGATAATACGGTTTTGTTTCTTTCCCTAATGTATCAAAAAGTATCAATTTAAATATAACAAACTAAAATAAATGGGTTTACTGTCCCGAAGCCATTCAGATACATGGGAGAATAAAAAATCGACTGTTCCAAATAGTTTATGAAAAGAATTTCCACTTATTATTAAGGAAAGTTATTTATAAATATAAAAAAAAGTGTAGGTCCCAGCACAGATCCCTACGGTACTCCACATTCAAAGGTGGATGGTTAATGTTTTCAATCGCGGTTTAGCCTACATATTTATACTTTTTTTAGACGTATACTATAATCGTCAAAATTTAACTGGAGTATAAGAAAGCAGAGAATAGGAAAGAGCGTACCGCTTTAAAATAGACATACCAATATGGTTTCAACATTGGCATCGGTGCGTATTGCAAGGTCATTTTATGCAGAGATAAGATCCCTACACTAAAATTAAATTTTGTCGACTATGATATGTAATATTCACTTGTATGTTATTGAATCAATATGTACGCCACAAAAATGCGCTTTTGAGGTAAACAGACCTACTCATATAGGTAAACGATCCATCCAAAGACCCAAAAAATTTTTTTATCGTTTGAAGCACGTTTAATGGTTCCTATTTCCGCAGAATTGTAAAAAAAGGAATTTAGTCATTTAAAAAAACATTTTAATGCTCTCTCCTGGTGCTGTCAAAAACAATGATTTAAACAAGTATATATTTTAATACCCCAAATTGATTTTAACACAATTCTCAGATGTGTTCTCATTGTCAAAAACAATGATTAAAACAAGTATATATTTTAATACCCCAAATTGATTTTAACACAATTCTCAGATGCGTTATATCACTTTATCCCGTTTCGCCATTCCTTCAACTCTAAAGGTTCCCTTCTATGTTCTATTTCCATTTGAAAGCGTCCAAATTTCAATTATACCAATACCTAAAATACTCCGTTCTAAAATTCCCTATTCCAAAAGGCTTAATGAACCAATTTATTTCAAGCGGAATCGATTCCCAACATGCCCAACTCAATCCCTTCTACATTCACAAAAAAATACAGCGATTCAGCAGGCCACAACATCGTTACGTCTTTCATTTAAGGAATACAAAGCGGAGAGGTGATTTACCAAACAAAGTGGCACAAAAGCAGAAAGAAAAAAAAACTAGAGTACCTATATACAAAACATCTGTGTTTTCTATACTTAAATGCCCTCCTTTCTAAATTGCTCGGGAAATTAATTATGAATTGTGTGGCAAATTATGTTTCAGTATAAAATATACTCTAATTATCGGTTTATTTTAGATAGAGTATGTCAGTGGTTTTACGTTTACATTCTTTCTGATAGTTGTCATAGTTATCAGTCATCAGTATTCATTTTTTTTCAAGGAAGGTACAAGCTACCTGTCATTTAATAATTAAAACCTACTGAACTCGCCTACATTCTCGGTATCATACGGTAATTTATTAGCATACAAAAGGTTTCAATTTGTCCTAAAAGCCACGTGATCACAAAAATAAGCAACGCAAATAATATTACTTGGAAGTTGCTCTGGATGTTCTTATTAAATTATATTAGTCAATTTGGAGTTCATGTGGCTTCCATGATGTTAATATAAAAATACACTTTTTTCTCAGAAGTTTCTTATCACGTAGCTCTGGCAATAAAATGAACGATTTCAAAGTATTTACCGGAAGTTTGCCAGTTCGTATGGATGTAGTCTTTTTTTATGGGTGTTAAAAGTTAGTATTTTATGAAAAAGGCATTAAATTATGGTCATGTATTTTAATTTTCTTTCTTGATGTAAAAAGATCTTTAAAATCGATTTTGATATCATAAATGACGTATTTTGATGATTTTGTTTTTGTCTAGTAAATATAATGAAGATTTGAGAATGTTAAAGGTAATGCCCCAAATAAGTTTTATCGCCTTTCTCATTTATTATATATTTTATGGGTAATACAAACTTGTGTATTATTGTATATATGTGTAATCATCAAGGCAAAAAGATTCTAACATACTAGTAGATACAAAACTTTGACGTACTACTTAAATACAAAAATAAAGTTTTTCCATTAATGACATTACCATTAACCGACCTCACGATAACAAAACTTCCCGCTATTATTATGTCAATTATAGGTAACAATAAAGCAAGAAATGGATTACTATCTGCTAATTACATATAAATACCAATCTTTAACACCCCAAATGCTCTAGAAAGATTTTTGTAAGAATGCGGTAGTCTAAAGTTTGGCAGATATACAGGTGAGTTTTTTATCTTGAGACAACGGAATATCTCTAAAACACTGCATCAAATCAAAAAAAAAAAGATCTTAATAAGATTTGTTATAATGTAGGGGGCTCATTGAATGGTGCCGAACTCAATCCCCCAATTCACCCCCCCTCCCAGAGTGGGAAGGGGGACAACTTTGAAATCTTAAATGGGAACCCCCATTTTGTATTGCAGATTCGGATTCTACGCCATCAAGTATGTAGTTTTTGTTTGAAACCTTTTTTTTCGATTCGTAACAGATTGCACTGTAATCGCAAAAAACATGATTGTGAACGTCTAGAAAAAAAAAATACCCAAAAAAGAGAAGCAAGCAAACATGATTTTGTGTTTTTTTTTTAATTTTAACATAAACTAACATTTCAAAAAGCCATGTGTTCGAAACTGTGCCCCTTCACTTCGATACATTTATTTATTCGCAATTGCAATGCTATTCAACGATACAAAATCGTACTTTATTCAGTATTTGACAAGCTGTGAATACTTACACATTGTCCGATCCCCATTTAGATTATTAATTATTAATTCAATACAAATTAGTTAGTGTTCAATATATATAACATTCGTTTATAACAACGTTCTTCGTTGTTGAATGGCTTTTTGATAAATAAAACTCACCCTGTATATATAATTATCAAGGCATAAAGATTCTAACATACTAATAGATACAAAACTTCGACGAACTACTTAAATACAAAAAAAAATAAGTTTTTTCCATTAATGACATCATCTTTAACTGACCTCATGATACCAAAATTTCCCCCTATTATTATGTCAATTTTAGGTAACAATAAAGCAAAAAATGGATTACTATCTAATTACATATAGATACCAAGTTTTAACACCCCGAATGCTCTAGAAAGATTTTTGTAAGAATGCGGTAGTCTAAAGCTGGGCAGATATACTTCAAAATAAATACAAATTTTGTTTTTGAAGAAAAAAATTCTCATCCTCAAGAAAAATGTTTAATAATTCATAAAGTTTCAAAAACGAATTTTAATTCGAAATTTTTAAAATATCGTTTCTAATAAACAAAACAAATATTCACACCCACTAACAAAATTTTTATAATTTATAAAATTCGAAGACTTCAAAAATTCTAATAGAAAAGTTAAATGTTAATTCGAACATTGTCAAAACTTGTCAGACTTTTATAAAATAAAAAAAAAATAGAAACGTGATACTCATGAATAAAGTTTTTAAATATGTAAAGAAAAAAATTAACAAAATTTCAAAACCGTACGCAAATTGACAATAGGTAGATCAAATGTCGCATTAAATTTATGTATTTTTGGTATGGAAGAAACAAATATTAGCTTTGTTCGCGGAGCAATCACAAATCAGTCAGAGCCAATCAAATGACTTGGATTGAAGTTGCTGATTTCTTTCAACCAATCAAATGACGTCTGAGTGTTTTGTGATTGCTCGGCGAACAAAGCTATTAACACTCACCGACAAAATGTTTATCATTTATAAACTACCCCTGACGATAAAAATTTTGACAGAAATGTAAAATGTCATCTTGAAATTGTTAAACAAATATTTTTTATAAGGAAGTCCTCACCGCAAAATTTTCAGAATAAAATATAAATTTCTGGAATGTTGACGTTGACAGACTTGTCAAATCTCAATTCGAATGTCAAAAATTCTATTACTATAAAAAAAAAAATCACACTCATTAAGAAAATTTCCAAGTTTAACAATTTATATACTATTAAAATTGTTCTTGTAGTATTTAAATTTAATAATAATAATAATAATATACTTTATTGTGATAAGTTGTAACACAACATTCACATTGTCACTAATAAAAATACAATCGTTATAAATTAAAAAGAAGAAAATATAACACAGAACAGACAAAAAGAAACAGAAACATAATCGTCATTCACACCTCAGGTATTCATCTACTCAGCAGAAACAATATTGCAGTTAAAAAAATCATTTTGTTGTATTTTGATTTGTCGATTGTTTATAAATAAAACAACTTTCAACACAACAAACTGTACTTCTCTTTACATAAACAATAATCAAACATAATAATCAACGTTGCCAACCTTATAATAATAAATGTTCCCCTTTATTGACGCGCCAAAATCAAAATTCAAATTTATGCTCTAACAAAATCGACTAAAATTTTTACAAGTGACAAGATCGTCAAATCAAATCAATCATTGAGAAACTCCTGGCTGCATTTTTTTAAACTCGTTTTTGTGCTTTAAAATAATCTGTCCTTTAGCCTTTCGAAATAAAATAAAAGTACAGAAATACATAATTGTATTATTGGGTCTTTCGATCTACCCAGTGAACCAAATTCAAATTTCCCGCAATTATTTTTAGTAACTTCAACATTAAAGCATGAAATTACCTAGGATTTTGTATTAGATTAATAGTTATTTGAATACCTTTAAGTTGAAGTTACTAAAAATAATTGCGGGAAATTTGAATTTGGTTCACTGGGTAGGTATATCATGTTAACTGATTTACCGTGTTGTGAAGAAAAAAAAGCACTTAAAAGCGGCATTATTTTTAAAAAGGTATTAATGATAATATTGTTTTATTATTTTTTTTGTTTTATAGGAACATCAAACGTGTCCAGAAAGATTGCTAAGGCATTCCACAATAATTTCATTACATTCAAGTTTTATTATATTTTATAAGTATTTTAGTATTTCAAATTCATTAATATATGTTTTATAATTTCTTTAGATCTGTATTTAAGTTCATTTGATATTAGCGTCTCAAATCATTTAACAATATTGTTTATGTTTACGCATCTATTTATTTTGTAAAACTTATTTTGAGTCATGCTATATTCACGTTGTTGTGACAGGATTAAGTAAAAACAGAGTAGTAAAAACAAGATGGCGTGTGTGTTGCTACGTTAAAAACTTTGTCGATTATGGTGTAATAATTTAGTATAAAAATGTTTGTTTAGTTATTGATAAAATCAGTGTTCATTGTTTTGTTTTCTTTCTATTGTGGAAGTCTGTCTTACACAAAATTCACGGTTAATTTGTAAGGATAAATGTGTGAGGTTAAATTGCACAGTGTTTACTTTCGATAAGCAATTAATGCGCGTCCAAGACCATCGACAGGAATACCAATCCTAGATTCTAGACGTGAGCAATTAAACAAAGATTGAAATATTTTTTTTATTTGAATATTTTTGATTCCACATAAATAGCCAAAATGATTCGACACATAGATACACATCTTTAAAATACTAACTTAAATGTGACAGAAGAATTTTTTCCGTTAATGATCTCACCATTAACTGACCTCACAATAACAAATTTCCACAATTATTATACAGCTATAACTGACAACAGAGGAAAAAGTCGATTAATATCCAGCTATGTACCTAATTTTTATGCCCTAGAAAAATATTGTTTCATTGCAATACATCCGTATTATTTGTATTTAAAAAGTATTTATTATTTATATTATATGTACTTCCACGGAGCATAAAATCTGCAAGTTTTGAATGGTAAAATATGAACATTTAAAAATTTAAAGTACGCCTCAACTGGGCATATTCGCCACTGGAAATGCTGGTTAAATCCCGAGAGATCGTAAACTGTTTAATTGCTGATATAAATCACGGAAAGTCCTTTTTTATATATATTTTTTGGGGATGTAACAATTTTTGTGCATTCACGATTTAAAAACAAAAAGTTCATTTTAATCTCCGTGTTAGTAAAACACAACAAGCAAAGTTGCTTTTATATTTCCCGTGTAATTCCCTCTTATGATATACGTAATTACATGGAATTTTTTCGGCGAAACAAAAGAATTCCGCTCAGTTTAGCAACTGATTTTCACTCATACATAAATCAGATCTAAAATTTACATCTGAGAAACCCAATCACACAACGGAGATCATACATACGTACACGACATAATATTCAGGGACTAAACAACCGACACGATATTTGAATAATATCCCCATGCAAATGATGCTCCCCCTATCTACAAACTACCATAAACTTAGTTCGAACCCCAAGTTTCTCCACCGCCAAGTTCGAAATAAATTAAACAGAAACTTATGACGATTTACCTCTCCGTTTTCCGGTGAATCCCCGTTGCCGAAGGTGGAAGTCACCACCAGCAACAGAGCTTCGTGTTCGATGTTGGAGATATCGTAATCGGACATGCAGTAAACTTGAGCGTTGAAGGCGTGGCCGAATATCTCGCCCAGCTTCTTGGCGAAACCCTCCGACTTCCCCGTTTCTGTTGCGTATAAAACTGTCGCCTTGATCCGTCGCGAGAGGGCTCTGCCGAATAGCTTCGATGTGAACTTCACCGCTCTGGGAAAGAAAAAAGTGAAAGTTATTCGATCTGCATCCCTACTTTTTATTTGTCTTCCTCTCGTTTGGAGTGTTTTGAGAGGTGGGTTTTAAGATTTAAGATATCTAATTGAGAGTGTCTCTGAAGTCAGGGTGATTTCAATTACTGTTTGTTTTTTTATTTGTCACGGGAAAAAATACGGTTTGTTTATACACTGACCTGGCGATCTGTTTGAAGTGGAATTTCCTCTTGGGCTTCTTCAAGCTTTTACCGCTGTCTCTCCCCTTTTTCCAGACGTGCGTCTTCCATGCTGGATCCTATAAGAAATAAGATTAAAATAGTTTGAGATGAAAAAAATAAAATAAAAGCGCAACTAGAAATGATTTTTACTCTAATTCCACAGAAATTTGTATTTGCTTAATCCGATTAATGTGCATTTGCCATTTTCGTAGGTTAATTTTACAGGCTGATTTAAAATTTATTTTAAATTGACAAGAAAATTACAGCAAAGATTCTACGAATACTGCAGAACAGAGATTTTACTTCTAAAAGTAATTGTTAAAGTAATAGGTTAGGTAGATAGAATTAATAGAATCTAAACTATATATGTTTTAAGATCATAGTCAACTATGCTGAACCGCAAAGTTTCAAAATCGAAATATCATTGCAAAGACAAAAACTTTTAATGGGCGGGTTCCGTGAATCACCCTGTATATACATTTACGATATATACAGCGGCGACGTATAAATTTTAACAAAAATCTTTTATCTCGTGTACTATCGACTCAAAAAAAGTCGTCATAAGGAAAATAAGCCATAAGGAAACATAAAGAAAGATACATCTCCTTTAATCTACCAGTGATTGCGCATGTGTAGATTCTAAGAATTATTTTGTTCCGATCCGATTTTATTGCTTTTTCCGTGTAGTCTGGTAAAACATTACTTCAAATGCATAATTACACACAATACAGCACGAAAAAGTTCGTAAACGATTGTCGTATATCAGCTGGATGGTTCGACTGGGGTTCACGGCATCGTGTCGTGTAGAAAAAGACAGACAACCCAGTTGACTATTATGCTAAATGCAATACTGCAGACAAGTCGGTTCCTGTCGTACAGCCGGGTAGATGCACGTATTTGAAAGTTTTCGTTTGGTAAAAATAGAAATTATCCAATAATAGGCGATTATGTAATCGACTTAGAAATTTTAATTACATTAATAGAAGATCGGCCTGTGTTATGGGATAAAACTTTAGAAGAATATAAAAACAAAAATCTTACATCAAATGGTCTGAGATCTGTTCTATTCTTGTATTAATTATGATACTGCAGATAATAATGAAAAGGCTAAAATATGTAAGTATACAATCTTTTATTAGTTATGTTGTAAAGATTAGATTTAAATATAATTGTACAAAGTGCGTACAGAAAATAATTAAAGACACCGATACTTTTCTCTCTGCTGAAGCAGTGGATGTATCCAGTATTTTCTTTTACTTTTATATTTCAAACATTCATGCCGTAAATACAGCAGATATAGTATTCGTTGTCTGCGATCCATGATGCCCGCACAGATACTGACTACCGTGTCGTGTAGATCATGGCATGTGTGAAAGTCCTAGATTCGTAAATGGAAAGAAATAATCAAACTGGACCGGATAAAATCCGTATCGTGTGAAAGAGGCCTAAATCTAGCTGAAAATATTTCGGTATCTTTGTCGGCTAACATCAAGGGGATTACCTTTCGGAACGATTGTCGGCATATATACCTTTCCTTTGTTGTTTATTTTAGCCGTGGATCACTCACTCGTGACCAGATAGCATAATTTGGGCAAATATTTAAAATGTCTTCTTGTTTAATTATTTGAAGAAATAAATTTACTGAAACCATTACTTGAGTTACAAAAAAACTGTTTAAGGTTTAGTTTTATAAAAATTTCTTAACATAGATGTATAAATAAACAATCTATCAAACATAAATGCCAAATGGCAATTTTTATTGAAAAAGTCTAGAAAATATGGAAAAATCTTAGTTTTTATTACAAATTATTTTAATAGTTATTAAAAAAAATAGTTATTCTTTTTTAATGTTTTATTCCTATGGCTTTTTATGACGGCACAAATCGAATTACATTTGTTGGAATTTCTGCATACAATGTGGCTTAGATGTTTTGAGTTTTTAAACTTTAAAAATTAAGACGATTCAACTTAATGGTAAAATGAAAAATATGAACAAGACCATATACATGAAATTGTTTTGGTAAACCTATTATTACAAAAAGTATCTAGTTATAGTTTTATTTTGTTCTTCTAGGGATTTTTCCATAGAAAGTTCGTCCCTTCAAATGAATGAGAAATAAGCAAGTAAACCGCTTATTTTTCAATATTATTATTTGATATAGTATATCTATTGTAAATAACTAAACAAGTTTACTTGCATTGATATTTGTATAGTTTAAAACAGATAATATAGAGATTGTAGACATTTATTTATTCAGTAGTAGTAACTTATATATACCCTATTATAACTGATATAAACAATTTAAACTAAACTATCTACAAAAATTAAATTATTGTTTAAATATGTTTATTATAAATACTAATATAACGCACCCAGGTAACTAAAGAGAACGAAAGTTAATGATAATTCAAATATAAGAAAAAAATACGAACAGCTGATTGAAATAAAATTACGACGTAAACAAAAGAATTATTGTATAAAATCCTTTGCCGGCAACTACAAAGGCTTTATAACTCTGGGCGGCATCTTTGTCGAGCACCGTAAAGGGTATTATTTTTCGAGACGATAGTTCATTGCGTCGTGAATTACGTTTACGAATTCGTTTTACCAACCGCGGTCATAATTTATTTGAGGTAATTGTACACCAGTAATGAACTGTCTTTACATTCAACGCTGATTACGCATCTATAATTCTCTTGAGAGGCCCAATTTGTCGCCGATTATGTAATTCATTATCAACCCGTGTCAAATGTGAGGACCGTTCGATTATCAACTCTGCCCCAACACTAATTCAGTTAACAACGACGTGGGAACGGCTGCGGGATATACGCATGCACAATTGGTAGTATAGTGGGAAAGGGACAGGACACGTCATATTAGCTACCATCAAACTCATCAAAATGGTGAAGGAAATGTAATTGATTTCGGGGCCATCGTCTGTGCATTACGTCGAATCACACTATTAGCAATTGAATTTCAATTTGCGTCTATAAACGATAACGCATTTATGTCAATACTTTCTAAATTTAAAGATAATACACAGCATTTTTATTATAAAAGATTGTTATTGCTTAACCAATTACAAAATTAATTTCTTTTGTTCCAAAATCAACTGATGGAATTCATTTAATCCATTCTTGTCAAAGGTTTTCCTTTCACGAACCAACTAATGGCGTCTGGAAGCTGATTAGAGTTGCACGTGGTACACATTCTAAAACCTGGCAAAACAGGATAAAGCGGCAAAGTCTCTGAGACCAATTTGAACTAAAGACTCTTGAAAAACCGCTAGATAGACACTACGCCAAGACCATATCGCGTATCAAGCCGGAAAATCTACATAAACAGCTTTGCATCAGCTAGTATAGAGGGTTGAGCATGCTCTGCAAATCGAGGAAGTGCTTTGGTGCATATTTCTCGACATAAAAGGACCATTTGACAATATTTCCTCAGCATCAATTGCCAAAGCATCGGGGAATCAAGGGATCGATGAAACAAGCTTCAAGTGGATACATTGGATGCACAAAGACCAGGGCCACGCAACTATTCTGGCGCTGCAGGAAAGTTGCTGGCAAAACCAGGGGATTAAAGCCGAAGGTGATCCATTGGCTATATACTGCCGTGATAAGACCAGCGATAACATACGGGGCAGTAGTCTGGTGGAGGAGGACAGAAGTATCCTCCGCAGCGAAGCTGCTGACCGCTGTCCAGAGACAGGCATTGTTGGGTATCACTGGTGCAACTAACAGTACAGGGACCGCCTCTTTGGAGACCATTGTGGGCCTCCCCCCGCTGGAACTCTATGTGAGAGCGGAGGCAATGAATGCGATCCTTAGACTGAAAGTCAACAACCTGTGGCATCCCAACTTCAGGGTGGGAGGACACACTTATACTACGGGCACGTTGCTGGACGGCCGTTGCTACAAATGTCCACGGACAGCATGGCACCCGAAATTATATTCACTGAAAAGGTGAAAATCTCCATACCGAACAGAGACCAGGCGCGTAGTGAGATCACTGCTAACGAAAACTGGTACACGGATGGATCCAAATCCAGCCAGGGGACAGGAGCCGGTATTTGTGGGCCCAGTCCTAATCAAAGGATATTCATAAGCTTGGGGAAACATACAACGGCCTTCCAGGCAGAGGTATTCGCCCTTGCAGCCTGTGCAGAAATGATTGCAAAAGGGGGCTGCATGAGGAGGAAAATTAATATAATGACTGACAGCCAGTCAGTCTCAAACCCTGTAACTAGGTCAAAACTAGTTAGGGACTGCAAACAATCCCTCAATGCACTGGCACGAGTGCAACAACACAGTGTCTCTGATTTGTGTGCCGGGACATGAGGATATAAAGGGCAACGTAATCGCCGATGAACTAGCCAAGGGGGGGTCTAAGAGACACTTCATGGGTCCAGAGCCCGTATGTGGGATTACTAAGGATTCCGCAAGAAGGGAGATCTGGACCTGGTTAGATAAAGAAGTACAAAGAAATGGAGATCGACTGAAGGTCAACTCCATACCAAAAACGCTGATAGGGGATGGGGATGGAGTTTTTCTGATAACCTACTCAAGCGCAGTAAGAAAGAAGTTAAAACCATTACTGGGTTGGTAACTGGACACTGCCCTCTGAAAAGGCATCTATACAACACAGGCCGTGTAAGCGAACCGTGGTGTAGAAGATGCGAACTACAAGACGAAACGAGTTTACATGTAATCTGCACATGTGAGGAACTGAAGGTACTCAGGCAGAAATATTTCGGGAGAGATCTATTGGAGCCCTCGAAGGTCCTCAAGTTTCCACTGGGCAAGATACTGGGCTTTATAGAGAACACCAAGCTGCTCGAGTGGAAATAAGAGAATCAATAGGCATGGTACAATGAGCACCAAGCTCAAGTGCCCGGACATCAAGTGCCCACCCTAACCTGAATGAATGAATGATGAATGAATGAATGAATATTGGATGCTTAAATAGAGATCAGTTTCTGAGAGATACAGGACGTCTGCAGGGTGGGGTTTTGCCCCATCTACTGTGGAATCTAATCATGGACGAGTTACTAGCAAAGCAGGACACTGAAGGACATAAAACTTTAGGGTATTCAGATGATCTCGTCATTCTTATCAAGATAATCCAACAGCGTAGTCTCTAAAAAGTTATATAACGTGGAGCGAGGAGGATGCTCTAAGTATCAGTTGCTCCAGAATGTCCACAATAGCGTTTATGAGAAGTAGGAGGAGATAGGAACTTAGATGGTCATGGCTCCCTAACAGTCCAGAATGAAGAAATAAAGGTGTCAGAGGAAGTAAAATATATGAGTGTCATCCTAGACTCCAAGCTTACTTGGAATGGATTAAAACCATAATGGAAACAACACTCAAGTTGGCTAGAATGGCATGATGGTTAGACCTAATATGTAATGCACTGGACACACATCACAATGGTCTGACCCATGATCACCTATGCATCTTTGGTATGGTGGATAAAGTTGCAGCAGTAAACTGCTATAACTGAAATCATTTATGGGTCTTCCATAGGTAAATCCACTTGGTCGATTAATAAATATCTAAATGATGATTGCTTTCTACTACAATATGATGATGAGTTTGTTTTATTCTCCAAACATCAATTCTTAAATTTGACTATTAGAACCCTTAATACAGCTCTTGCAAAATTACATGATTGGTGTGAAGAATTCTATTTGTGTTTATCATCTTCTAAATCTAAGGTTTTAATATTTTTAAGTACCCGGAAAAACATTCTCCTAGAATTTTTGATTCTGTTAATTCGATCTGTTTTACAAATAGTAAACGTTATCAAATATTTCGGTTTAAACTTGGATTTCGAATGATTGTGGCGCACTCATGTTAATTATATGGTTTCGTCTTGTCAAAAGAATTTAAATATATTGAGAGCCTTAACTTCAACATAGTGGGGTTCTGATGCCAAATCATTAAGATATGTTTATAAAGAAATAATTAAATTCAACCTAGAATTTGGAATGTTTTTTTATATTTCCTAGAGCTAAAAATTGGATCAATAATTTGAGTTAAATTACATATCAAAGTTTGCGATTTGTTTACAATACTTAGCTATAAAATATATTCTTAAAAAGTCTTTCTTGGATAATAATTTAGTGCTAACAAGTCTCAATAATTTATTTCCACATTATGCAAAATAATGAAATTTTAGGAGGATTATATGAAGCATATCAAATTTTTTTGTATTTATATTTCCTCTTTTATCACTTATCCGTACTATCGGCTTGCTTTTCAAGTTCTACATTTTAACGTCAAAATTGATTTTAATGAAAATTGGAATAGCAATATTAAGATTATTGGTCCCCATCAAATTTAGTCAATGAAAGTTTCCAAGAAATTATTAATCAAAAGTGGAAGGATTATGTATTTCTATCAAAAAATCATGATAAATCTTCTTTTGGTGTTTATTCTCTATCGCCCAATATAAATATTTTGGGAAATATTTCTTCTATTTTCACATGTAAGCCAGTTGCCATTTATATAGAGCTATTTGTAAAATTGAGGAACATAGAGTTGGAAATGCAATTTGATCACAATCTAGTCTGGGATATTCTTGAGAAGCTTTACCAGTTGGAATTGGAAAATATTTATATTCATTTTATTTGGGATCATAGCCATATTAGAACATCTGGTAATGAAATTGGAGATATGTATGTAAATTAGCAAGACCAGGTGGAAATCAGATTGTTTCTAATTTTAAATTATGCTATGGTGATTTTAATTATAACATTCACAAGGAAATTATTCAAGATTGCCAAAGATAATGGAATGAATCTGCTAAACTTAAGGGGCAAAAGTATTTCCGAATACAAAATTATGTTAATCTTAAAATTTGACATCAAAATTTTCTTTGGATATCGAGATACCTTTAATAGATTACGAATAGGTCATATATATTTATTGTAACGCTACACAGAGTAGCCTACAGCCCGAATTAAAAAAATAAATTTTAAGAAAAATACATTAATTAAATTAGAAAAAAAATCCCAGTGTCATCTATTTTTATTAATTTTGAGTTAGAAGTGTGCCCTCTCACCAGCCAGATGGCATGCAGGGCGAGAAATTTCCGATCGAGGGGCGTTGACATAAAAAAAATAACGAATAGCTCATTCAGGACAGGAACATAACAGGAAACTCAGGAAAATCGTCGTTGAAGAAAAATTACCCAAAAGGTTGCAGGTAATTTGGATAATATTTATGTGATGAACTTTGTTTAACAATTAACAATTATTTTTAGGTTGTAATTTGGAATAAAATTGGATTTTTACGAAATAGCCGTAAAATTTTACAAGAACAAATTGAGACACGTCTGCCTCGAACAAAGCTCGGTTAGTGAATGGTTCGAATTGAAATGTTTTAACTGACTTGAAAGCGATTGTCTTCGTCAAGGAGTCCAAACGTCTGTGAAAAATTCGTTAATATAACCAAAATGAGGGGAACCTCCATTGTGTTTATATATTGAGAATGCCCATGAACCGTATATAATAATATAATTAATAATAACAAAATCTGGAATCAACCTTACAATTGAAATATGATAAAGGTATGTGTCTCTGAATTGTGAGAAAAAACATTGAAAATTTTTAACACTTATTACTATGGTAAAATTAAACATCTTAAAATTCATTACTGCACCTAAAAAGTAGGCAACCATTTATACACATAGAATTGTTACAGACTCAATTTCCAGCAATTTTCATGTCTTTCTGTTTGAATATCAAAACAATGGACTGGCCAATGCATACACAAACGTATTAGAACTAAATTAAACTGACATAAAAATAACAGTAAAATAATAAGAATGTCATTTGAATTGAAACATGGATCCAATTTTTAATCTGTCAAATCTATTGTAATAGTACACTATTCAAATTTCTAATACTCATTTTCGATGTGTAGGTATATATCACTGCTGATCATCTTGCTTCCTGAAGGGAAAATTCTAAAGGAAAATGCCTTGAATGACTTGCTAAATGCAGAGATTTCCTACATCACCTGGACATCGTCGGCTGTCCTGCTGCTACATATTATTATATTCCTTTTCTTATAAATATCTAATAGTTTTAAAATACAACTAAGGTAAAACAGTAACATTTCCCCTTTTAAACTATTGGAGAATATATGTACTATAACATTATATATTTATAATAAGTGCAATGGAGACACCAGTTCATCTTAGTAAGGTTGCACACTAGTTTAATGACAACTTAATACACATATCTGTTATGTCGAATGTAGTGTCCCTTAACAACATTTTTGCCGCTTTGAAGTAATGCAAAATAAGTGTTTTTGGGCGGATTGCAAAAGATTTTTATTACCGCACCATTTCCAAAATGATGTAATTTCCTTTACTCCAAGAACCAAGCTACCCGTAAATTCATCGGAAGTAATCCCCTACACGGAAACGTATGCCAAATCAAAAGCCCGCGCGAAGATTCGTAGTAAGACAATTTGCCTCCTTTGAATTACCACCGATCCACTTTGTTTACGAATATCTTGTTTTGGATTTAGCGCGGAGCACATCGAAAGGGTAACCCATGAGAGAGGTAATTTCACTTAATCTCCGCCAGAATCGAACAAGGCAAGGTCGCTTCAGATCTCCAGGAGGATTATACGAGCGTCCCTCGAGACTGAAATTTGAAATCGTCCAAGTCCAATCGAGCACCGTAAGACCGTAGTCTGATTTCTTTTCGCCGTTTTTACTTCTGTTCTGTTTCTCTTTTGGGCGGGCATATTTCACCGCATCGATGGGACAGTTATTGGTTCTAAAAGCCGCGGCTTTCCCGTAAAGCTTACCTTTACACTTTGGGAGCCGAGAAATGGCTAAGGTCGAAAATTATTGGCACATCAACGGAAGGGAAAAGGAATGTTTTGTATTCGTACTTCACCCCGGAGGATTGACGCAGTGTGTTCTGTTTGTGGTATATGTTTATGGTTTTTAGATGACGCTCGTTGGGATGCATCGATTTCCTAATGGAAATTTTATGAGGATTGTAGAATATCGTGGCCAGAATGAAGGTTGTGCAACCTTATTAAGGGATTATAAATTTTATTGGTACGAAATAAAATAACAGCAGAAACATTTGTATGGAAGCTTATCATAATTTAAAAAGCAATAAATTTAAATTGAACAATCCCCAAGAACAATAAAGTGATTACACCATGTAACACGTTTTTTGTCCTTGAGTAGTAAGCGTTATATCCAAATTATTGTATGCTTTAAACAATAGAAACATACTTTTATTCCCCTCTAAATTTTGCTTTTGTGACTAGGACAAACGAAAATTTCAAATATACCACACATATGTATAATTGTATGTCCACTTAAAACTATCAGACAAATGGGAAAAATTTTATTGTTGAACTATAAATAAAAAAAAATAATGTTTAAAATAAAGAGTTGGTTGCTTATCTTTAAAAATATAATTATATTAAATTCAACTTAGTTTAAAATGCGTGGTTTTGCTATAAATTAAGAAAAAAAATTAATTGTCTTGAAGAATAAAACACGCTTATTTTTAAAAATAGCAAAAAAGCTCATTAAGCCGCAAAGTACTTCAACTCCCTAATAGTGCCAAAAATACAAATTTTTCAAAGTAGAAATCAAAGAAATGGAATTCTACAAAATTACACAATATGAGCCAGACATTGCAAAAAATACTTTTTTAATTTTTTTTCGTAAAAAATGTTTTTTTCGATTTTATACTTGAAAGTTGGTATTTTGGCTATTTAAGGAATTGAAAAGTAACTTTTTTCTAAATGGAACTTTCTTCACATCTTTAAAATAAGGGTGATTCATTCTCAAAGACAATTTCTTTTTTTTTTCTTAATTATAGCAAAAATTACGAATGTATTAATTTTAAACCCAAATATATTTCTAAAGAAGCACTGCCTTTTATTTTATATAATTTTTTAATTATAAGATTCAATAATATATTTTTTTCTGCTCCATATGTCTCATCAATTTTAGGTGGACACAGTGTATATCTCCAATATTTTTCTCCTTAGCGGTTGAGACCTTTTTAGGAAAGTCATCGACAGTCGAGAATCTCTTAATTTGAGAGTCCTACAAAGAACCGGCTTTGACACTTCGTCTCAGATAGCTAAGGAAATAATGTTTCAAGGTGTTTCATGGCCTGCTGACTCCGTACCTAGAGCTTTCGCAAATTGTTTTATAAGCCCTCAAACCTTATGTACAATGGATGGCACATGCACACCTTTAGAGAAAGGTCTAACCAGTGGCTCCTCATTTGATAGTGTTTTTCCCTAAAAGAGAAACTCTGTCCTCTGGTGGCCAGTCCGCGCTTGGCTGTAGTGTGCATTGGTGTCCCTGCTATCCCAAAGACAAAGATAACATGGGAATTTAGGTGAAACCACCTTGCAAGATCCCAATGAGGAATGACAACCAATTTTGAAGATCGCCGATTAACTCCAGAGCCATGACTGTAATCATACTTCGAAACTTTCTAGCAAGGTCTTGATGTTAAAGTGAATAATACCTCTTTGAGAGTTGCACTGAATAACCCCAGGAGAAAAGAGATGGAAAAGTTATTACCATTATGCACAGCAGTATAGCTCTGAGGCTTCTCTTAAAGAGCCTGTCAATGAAGAGACGCCACTCATTGAATTATAGGCGAATTTCAATTGCCTCAAATAGCCCAGTCACATAACGTAGCAAAAAACAGAGAGCCATCTAGATAGGTGAGAAAGCTAGAAAAAGTTTGGTGGACGCCTATCTCGATCTGACAACTCGCCACAGTTTCATATCCAGCCAAGTTCCAACGCTTCAGCCTAGAGAGTCAAAATCTCAGCATTTGGACTTGGAGAGTCCAAGATCTCTAACTAAGTCGTTCTACAGTTGATCAATGTCATCTGATTCTACAATATTTTCTTCACACTCCGACTCGCTGTTGCTGATTGCTTATTTACTGTCACTCCTATCGTAAATGAATTCACTTCCGTCCACTGATGTCTTTGAGTTCCGCGTATTCCACGTCGAACGACATAATATGTACTTCTCATTTTGGGTTTGCTTGT
This sequence comes from Protaetia brevitarsis, assembly GCA_004143645.1. NCBI lineage: Eukaryota > Metazoa > Arthropoda > Insecta > Coleoptera > Scarabaeidae > Protaetia > Protaetia brevitarsis. The sequence continues at coordinate 3,631 of RXPK01002429.1, read as the reverse complement.
AAATTTTAAAATATCATTGTCTTGGTCACAAAAGCAAAGTTTTGTGGAAATAATCGACTGTTTTATACCTTTCTGACATTAAGAAATAGGAAATGCCCAGTTACAACCAAAGATAAAAAAATATTAATAGGAAATTGTTACATAGTGTTATAAGAAACAGAACTCGCCTACAAAATTTTTCACACCTAAAAGCACTAAATGTGCTTACCAGGTTCAGAAAATTTTGAATGTATTGTTTGCAAAAGTAATGTAGTTGATGACACTCGAAAAATTTACTTGCTTCCAAACTGTTTGTAATCCTAAAAATGCAGTAACGTAATAACACTTATATCTTTTTCCATAGTAATGTTTTAACTCAGAAGAAATGTTATCGCTTCTTGGGTAAAATGGATGCAAGAAATTGTAGAAAAAAGTGAAGAAAATTGATTACAGTGAAAATATGTTTTCCAGAGAATTTCTTTTCTTGCAAAGTACTTGCGTGTAATGCAAAAGCTGTAATGGCGGATTTTTATAATTGTATTTTTTTGTTTTTTCTTTTTAATTGCAAATTAATATCTTTTTTCTACAAAAATCACCCCAAGTATAAATTTCTCTGTTAGGAAATAACTTTGATGTTACCATGGCAAATAATGACGAAATTCGACAGTACCATCGTGTTGGAACCACATCAACTGACGAGTAGCTAACGGAATATTTTCTGAACCCAGAACGCCAATTTTCGAAGAATTCCATGTAAACCCACCTCATCAGGCGTTGATTATGAAAAGAACAAGACTACCATATGGTGTCCAATGATAAACTGTCCACAAGTTCACTGACCTCTGTATTGACTATTGCTGCAATAAATCGATGGGGATTTTGTATGTCATAAGAACAACAATTGTGACGATTCGCAAATCCATTTTTGTGAAAGGTAGTTTCGTTTGAACACATCACTATCTCGAAAAAGTTCGCAATGTTGTTTTCTTTTTTTTAATTTCAAGTTTTGTTGGTTTCCATATTCCTATTGTATTCTTTTGGCCACTTTCCTAAGGCATATAGCCAGCGTATTACTGCAGCAGTCCCAAGGCCTGGTGAAATGCGAGGGGAAGGGGGCAGCGCGCTTCGCAATACGTATCTTACTCATGAAAAACTGAAAAAATGCGAATATCTCCAAAACCTTTGAGATAGACACACATGACGCAATCTTTTCTAACTTCGTATTCCCGAAGATATTTTCAAACACCGCAGACAAATGACCAAAAGACCGCAAATGTCAATTTTTTTCGAAAAGTCGGAAACGGTACAAACTTAGCCTCAATTATATGCCTAACGTATTGTTATTTAAATTTAACAAGGAATCCCAAATATATCAAAAATATAACAGGATGTTCCATTTAAAATAATAAAGTATAGATGTACTTCGTACAACCGAAGTCCCGCCATTACTGAAATAACTTTAAAATGTGTAGAAATGATTCGAGGCAACATTTATTTGAAAACATTTTCCAAAAAAAACAATACGGTTATGGACCGGTTGCATCTTAAGGCTGGACACCCTGTATAGAAGAATTGGGAGGAATAGTAAAACGAAATGAGAATATAAAAGAAAAGGCCATTAGAGAATTGGAAAATTATGCAAGAAAAAGAAGGAAGTAAGAAAAAACAATTACAACCATCCTCTTCCAATTAGAGTAATAATCGAATAATCACTCGATCATACGATTATTCGATTATGGATCATTCGATTATCCGAAATCATCTCGATGATATTAAATAATTTGCTTATGCCCATCATTATCAGTATACGGGTGTAAAATAATAAAGACAGTACCTATGAGTGACATGATAGATGGTAGCGTTTCTTAATCTGTCAAATATTTTGTTGAGAACGTGTGCAAGTTTAGCGTCGTTTTAAAAAGTGTTTAATAATCAGTTTAATTGAAAGTTAATACCTAATGAATTTGGCAATTATCTCATAAATGGGTCCAGACTGGGGTCGAATGTCTAATGTCATATATCAATAATGTCACATATATTATAAGATGTACAGTTTCATTCATGTCAATGATCACTTACTTTTTCCTCCCTAAGGAGGTAAAGTACAACTTCTTCCCTGCTGGAAAAAAATATTTTCTTCCTGTTTGTTATACTAAAACTTGTATTTTGGATTTTTGGAAGTATCATTTACAAGTTACATAGATAAAGCTGAAGTGTAGAGAAATAACTTAAAAGGATTACTAAAAAAAAAAAATAAATTCTTAAAAAATTAATGTCTTTAAATTTTCAAACATTGAGTGACAAAATGTATTTTGTTCTGAAATGTTTGCGAACCAAAACCTGTACTTGTAATTTCTTGTTATTTTTGGAATGGATTTTTTAGTGATAAATTAAAGATTAATAAATTATAGCAAAATAATTTTCAAATATAATTACAGGAAAATTAATGTTTTGCCATACATATGTCTTAAAACCAAAAGCATTCGATTCGGTGTTTCTGGGTGCAAGATTTCTTGAACAAAATTCATTAGAAAGCACTTAAATATATTATAAAAGACAAAATACCAAAATTATAAAAACATGGAAAGACGCCCTAAAAAATTACTGGCTAATATAGAATACTCATAATCCAAAAATCTGTTTTTGGTTTTTTTGATCTTTGGAGAATTTTTATTTTAATAATTATTTAATATTTATAAAAAAATACTTTTTCAAAGTACAAAGTACGAGAAATTATTTTCCTTTTCAAAATACTCACAACCTAACTATTTCGAAGTAATTTTTTTTTAAACAAGAAAAACTTTTGGAAAGGTTCATCTACGGTTTTCCTAACAGAATTCAATTGAAAAGTTAAAGATATTTTTACCATTACATAAATCCAAAAACAGATCATTTGGGATCCTATAATTAAAAATAATATGTAACATTAAAATAGTCATATAATTATTTAAAAAACAAAAGAACATACTTCTTTATTCTTTTTAAGTATGTTATCTAAAATCTTTTTCAATTTCCTTTCAGGATCTTTTCATTCCAATAGAAACTGCCATTAATTAGGTTTTTCTTTAAAAGGTATTGAGGAAAACTTCGCATATTAATATTCCAATAACCTCCGTATAACATCAACTCGTCTTCTTCCCAACTTTTCTCAGAAATCCATAAAAAAACGGGCACCAAAGAAGTAATAGCATCGTTTCTCGAAGACGCAGCATTAACAAAGTTGAAGCAAGCAAATTTAATCCCTCTATCTAGCCCAATAATCCCACACAAAAGAATTTATTAAGTATAGAAGTGGCTTAGTGAAACAGCTCCCCAAACTTTCTACGGGCAAGGATTTACTTTAAGTATCTATTGCTAATATTATATGCGAGACGAAGTTTTAGACATTGTTTGTATGCATGCACTAAGGTATTACTACCACAAAGGTGGCACAAGTTGTAGAGTTCCATTTGTAACTAATAACTAAATTAACAAAAAAAAAAAAAAACAAATACCTGGTATTCGTATGAGGTTTCAGGAAATACATCGCCATCTCTTGGTGAATACAGGAGTAAGCTGAACCGGACAAATGGCAGCACAATCCACACCATATCAGCCGGGCATCCGTTCCTCAACCTTACTTCATTTTCCATGTGTTTCATGAAAGATTCAG
>RXPK01002428.1:0-74309 GCA_004143645.1 Protaetia brevitarsis | reverse complement strand
GCCGTCATATTGTGTCTATTAGCTTTGGCGCCAAATTTAAATTTAATCATTGTAGTTTATACGTCCTTTCAATTTTTCTATTGAAGGTAACCACGGCCCCACGATGATGTAATGAAAACTTAACTGCGAATTTTTCTACTGCTTTAACTCTACTTTTTTCCCCTGGCCCCATAACCAGATAGAAATGTGTGGAGAGTATAATAATAATAATAAGATTGAAAACGCGAGACACAAGGATCAAGCTATATATGTTGTCAACTGTCAGTACCATGTTAGTACAATTAGTTAAACAACAGTGTTATTAGATACATTAAAGTATATACAACCTTAACAGTCACTCTACCTAACCAATATTTCTAACTCCAACAGTTTAGAATGACAGCACTGACAGCTAGAATTGGCTAAATATAGTGACATTTCTAGCCAACCGCCTACAGCTGAATCAGCAGGACCCTAATTCCGCCATATTGTGTCTAAAAAAGGTTCTTTTCTCTCCAACACATTGGTGCAATGAATTGCGGTACTTTAATATATCTAGTGACTTTACTTTTATCCGAAAACTATCAAACTTCATTATAATGGTAATTTAGGTACGTTATCGACATCTATCAACAATTTTTAGAGCTATTTCGGTTTTATATGGGCTTGATTAGTCGTCTTATACAGTGAGGTCGTAAATGGTCCCCCCCCCCCCCTCCTGATAACTTTTGAATGGTATGAGATAGAGCAATGAAACAAAAACCAAGTGAAATTAGAGATAATTTGTGATTTTTTGCCTATAGAGATACGCACGTGGCTTCTGTTGTAAAATAGAGGGCGTGGCTATCTTTAAAATTTCAAATAGGAAGTAATTTCATTTAGAAGCTCATTTGGAAGATATTTCTATTACTTTTATGGCAGTGCAAACAGTTTTACGATTTTCGAAATTTTTACCAACTTATCCAAGATTAATAATTGGAGTACTTACGTTACTTTTTCTATAGCCCTCGTATAAATATTGTGGTTTTATGTGACTTAGGAAGCGATTGCTGTAAAATATGACATATTTTACAATATGACGTTTTTGCAAAATTTAGCAAAAGTGTCTTATCTGTCAGTGTATGTGTCATGTGTGCGGGTGTTTATGTTACAGATTACTGAAATTACAGGTTTCTGTACACCATATCCAAAAAGCGAATACGAGGGCTATAGAAAAAGTAACGTAAGTACTCCAATTATTAATCTTGGATAAGTTGGTAAAAATTTCGAAAATCGTAAAACTGTTTGCATTGCCATAAAAGTAATAGAAATATCTTCCAAATGAGCTTCTAAATGAAATTACTTCCTATTTAAAATTTTAAAGATAGCTACGCCCTCTATTTTACATCAGAAGCCATGTGCGTATCTTTATAGGCAAAAAATCACAAATTATCTCTAATTTCACTTGGTTTTTGCTTCATTACTTTATCTCATACCATTCAAAATTATGGGGGGGGGGGGGGACCATTTACGACCTCACTGTATATAGTAGCTGTCCTCAGGCTAACTAACTTGTAAAATACTATGTTAAATTTAAAATAAAATAAGGAACTAGATATGAAATTAAAAGTGTAAAAAGTGATTCAATAAAGGAACAGCACAATTCCACTAATAATTAAAAAGAATGGTAATACTAATTCTCAACAAAAAACTCAAGAAAGAAAGAAAGCGTAATCACAGAAAAACCGGTTAAATAATTTCAAGAAGTTTAGAATCTGTGAGGAATTAAACCTAGTTATTTTCTTTACCATCTACTTGTAAACACTAACAACTCAGAAAAGTCACCAATTACTGGTAGAATACGGAATCCCACACGGTGGAAACCTAGCACCGATTTTGTACATAATGTACACAAATGATATATTTTCTACAAAACGCAGAGGACTCAAATCAAACCTATCAAAAACTACAACAAAGCATACACTTAGATATTATGAAAATAGAGGAATAGTGGTTCAATAATCTTCTAACAATAAATGAAATTAATATACAATATATATAGTCTTTACAAAAAAAAAAAAAAAACAGCTAACTCCTACTTTCAACATCAAAATATAAAACTAAATCATACAGGAAACTACACAAACAAAATACCTAGGACTAACAATACAAACAAAAAAAAAACCTACAATGGAATCCACACGTCAAAGACAGAAAACCATTGTAACCATAGTGAGCATAACCATAATAAGAAGGCCAATGCCTAAACATATGAAAACAATCATTTTTTTTTAGTTGTTTTTTTTTTGTTTGTAGCGATTGAAGTTGTATTTTACCAGCTCTTAGCAGTTGTCGTGCATCCTCAGCTGCTTGCGCTTGGTTTGTCATCATACTTTCGTCACGACAAGCATTGCATAAGGAAACCATGAGGCGTTTAAAAGTACCAGAAGTATCCCCTCTGAGATCGTCTTCCAACGGTTTGTTATACACTAAAAATAAATAAAATTATTTTATTTCGACGTGGAAAAACAGAAGAAAAAAAAACTCACTCGAGTGATAAGCTTGTCGTATCGTTCTGATCTCCGCATTACTTTTAGTACACAACACCTCGATTAAAACGTCTTCGTCAGTGCCGATTCCCACGATAGCATCGTGTAGTTCTTTCGCGTAAAACTGCGGTAATGGAGTCATTAACGCCACCAAAAGGTCTCGAATTTGCCACTGGTCTCACTTTTCAAATCCTTAATCAAATCCTAAAATTGGAAAACGTGAGACATAGAAATACTTGAACTTAAAGATATCAACCCACCTTCCCATACATCGTCTTGAATTCGACGGTTATCTGTAAACGCTGGGCATTCGTTCGCTTTGATAAGACGTTAATGATTGCTTTCTCATCCGTACCGAAGCCTTTCATCGCTTTGCGGAGCACTTCAGCATCTTCTCGTGGATTAGAAGGATTTGCCACAACCGTGGGTGTTCCCTAAAAGAATATCATTGATAAGGAACAATGAATATTGGCCAATCGTTAAACAGAAAACAAAAAAGAAATGCGTTTTGATGAGAGAAAATGGTTTAAATGACTTCTTTTGTAATGTAGTCATAATGCAATGATTCTTCCTTTCTGTCTCATATCGATGAGATCCAAATAGCCACAATTATTGAGAACTGATTACTAACTGTAACTCAAATAGTGCCACTGTACTAAAATTGGGCAAAATCGAATTAATTTAATCTCATTGACTTCATTAATTTATGATTTGCAAATGGCCAGTTTCCAGACTGTTTAAAAATTAACGCCAATTTATAAGAAAGTTTTTGGTCGTCAATTACCGAATAAATGAGGCGTGTTTTACAAAACCCCAGCATTTTTTCAGAAATCACATACAATAATTGACAGATACATTTAAATATTATATTATTTACCTGTATTACACGTGACTAAAAAAGTATAAAAGAAACAAAAGACTAAAATTGTATGGATATATAGGTTTCTCATTTTATTGTGAAGTAGCACCCTAAACTTCATTTTGGAATTTTTGGACTTACGCTGTTTTAGTAAAACACGCCTCAATTATACTGGGTGAGTTTTTTTTTATCTTGAGACAACGGAATATCTCTAAAACACTGCATCAAATCAAAAAAAGATTGTAATAAGATTTGGCTCACTGAATGGTGTCGAACTCGATCCCTATCCTCTCAATGTTGATAAAAAACGAATTCAAAAGTAGGCTTATGAAATGTATATTTAAAAAAGATAAAAATATTAAATTGTTCACACCATGGTATTCACGGCAATAGAATGTTTGTAGCTGCGTTAAAAAAAAATGCTTTTGTGAATCGTGGATGAACTTGAAGTACCAAAATAGCCTACTTATGCATTGCTTCTTGAATATTTGAACAAGGTATTCCACTCTGTATCTCATGTAATATTGCTTAACAAATCGAAACTTATGACATTAGAAAATATACATTATTATTTGTTAAAAATTAATTTCATCTTTTATTATCGTCGGTAAAACAAATAAATTATTTATTTATTATTTTGGGGCCTAACCTGTTTATTTTAATAATAATAATAATAATATATTTCATTTCATTTTGCAAAAGATGCATAAAAAATGTCAAAAAACAGCAAAACAAGTAACAAACGAAAAGAAAAAACAATGTACACACATGTTAAAACAAAAAGAGTCAAAATGTGAATCAAAACAGCATGAGCTTTTAATTAAATTGATTTGACAAGAAATCATTTATGGTGTAATAGGCGTTACAAATTAGGTTTTCTTTTAATTTTTTCTTATACAAAGCATAAGGTAACGCTTTTATATTGTCTGGTATATGATTATATATCCTGATGCAATAGTGTAGAGCATTCCTTTGTACTTTTGATAAATGTGTCTGAGGCGCCAGTAGATGTGGAGTTACAGTATTCCTAGTATTGTGAGTGTGGTGTAGCTCATTTTATATATGAATGTCATTACGAATCATATTACCGATCAAAATATTGTATATTATGTTGAGGATACTACCATCTTATAAATTATTAAAAGAAATGTTGTCATATAACATACCCATCTTTAATACTAATATATTTATTACATGGGACGCACCCGCCTCTAACATGACAATGCATGAAGTTACTACTGCTCGATCTTATCACGTACATGTTAAACATTGTGACAGATTGTGAATCTTTATTAGGCAATAAACAACGTTAAACAAGCAATGTGCTTACATTCCGCATTCCACATACGTACAAATAATGTTTTTTCGGAAAAAATAGCAATGTAACTGAAACTCAGCAAAATATTACCGGAAAGGTCATATTTTACCGAGTTTAAAACGCCTATTACTTTCTGGGGAAAAAATATCTAAGTACTAAAACCCAGCAAAGTATTTTGCTGAATTTAAAACACCTATTATTTTTATCGGAAAAAAGTACTGAAACAGCAAAATATTATCAAGAAGCTCATATTTTGCTTAGTTTAAAACGTCTATTTTCTTTATTAGAAAAAAAAAAAAAAAACGACTGAAACGGCAAAATATTATCAGAAAGCTCATATTTTGCTGAGTTTAAAATACCTATTATTTTTTTCGGGAAAGAAATGGCAAAATACTGAAACTGAGCAAAATATTACCAGAAAGCTAATATTTAATATTTAAAACGCTTATTATTTATTTATTTTTTTCGAAGAAAAAGTAAAACTACTGAAACAAAAATATTACTAGAACGGGCACATTCTGCCTGCGTTGAAAATGCTTATTATTTTTCTCGTAAAAAAAATACTAGAATGCTGGAACTCACAAAAAAAAAAAAAAACGCAACGCCCATATTTTGCTGAGTTTACAACGCCTATTATTATTTTTTTGTAAAAAAAAAGAATGCTGGAACTTAGCAAAATATCAACGTAAAATGAAGCATATTTTGCTGAGTTTAAAGCGCCTATTTTTTCAGAAAAGATAGCAAAATACCCAGCAAAGATATTACCAGAAAGCTCATATTTTGCTGAATTTATAACGCCTATTATTTTTATCGAAAAAAAAAACAAAGTACTGAAAGTCAGCAAAATATTATCAGAAAGCTCATATTTTGCTGAGTTTAAAACGCCTATTATTTTTTTCGGGAAAGAAATGGCAAAGTACTGAAACTCAGCAAAATATTACCAGAAAGCTAATATTTTGCTGAGTTTAAAACGCTTATTTTTTTTTTTTTTTTTCGAAGAAAAAGTAAAACTACTGAAACAGCAAAATATTACTAAAACAGTTATATTTTGCCTAGTTGAAAGCGCTTATTTTTTTTTTCTCGTAAAAAAATACTAGAATGCTGGATCTCAGCAAAAAAAAAACAACGCAACGCCCATATTTTGCTGAGTTTACAACGCCTATTTTTTCGGAAAAAAAATTGCAAAGTACCCAGCAAAGATATTACCAGAAAGCTCATATTTTGCTGAATTTATAACGCCTCTTATTTTTATCGAAAAAAAAAACAAAGTACTGAAATCAGCAAAATATTATCAGAAAGCTCATATTTTGCTGAGTTTAAAATATCTATTGTTAAAAAAAACTGCTGAAACTCGGCAAAATATGATCAAAAAGCTCATATTTTGCTGAGTTTATAACGCCTATTATTATTTTTTCAGAAAAATCAGCAAAGTAGTCAAATTCTGAAAAATATTACCAGAACGCTCATATTTCGCTGAGTTTATAACGCCTATTATTTTTTTTTTCGGAAAAATAGTAAAATACTGAAAAATCAATGTAAATTAAAAACAATATTCCTATGTTACGTACGGAATACTTTTGACGTTTCTAATGGTAGTATCTACTTCACATTGAGAGCCCAGTGGTGGGTGAATGATGAAACTGGAATACGACAAGCAAGAACGATGTTTTTAGTTCTGCATTGCAATGTAGAGGCGCTGAAGTGGCTAATTTTTGGAATGGTGCTATGTTAAATATCATGAATGAAATGTCACTTGTGGTCATGTGGGACATCTATAAAATTTTAACTACATGGACAACTGTGACCTAAGTTTATACTTGTTACTTGGTATATGTGACAATTCTCCATTTTTTTTTTTTTGTTTTAAATAAATGATAACTCTACATCGCTGTGCTGTAAAGTAGGGACGTCAAAATTCGGTTATCGTTGGGAAGTATTATAATCCCTTTATCTCTAAGTTGTGTTCTATTGTATTTTTGTTTTGGGCCAATTATTGAGATTTTGCGCCTGTTGGAGCCCAAAAAATAATAATGGTTTTTTCGCAGGCAGACATATGCGGAAATCTTAACTATTTCCCTTTTCAAGCATTTAGAAGCAAGCAGAAAAGCAAGAACTGTATAACAACATGCATTATTAGAAATTAAAAAAAAAAAATATTACCTTATACGCAGTTGCTCCGGTACCATAGTGACTGTTAGGAGCGTTAGTATGAGTCGGATAGTGTGATTGTTGAGCATTCGGATAAGAAGCGGATGCCGTATGATAGTTAGTTTGGTGTGGTTGTCTCGGATAACTTGAAGAGTGTTTCGGATATACAGAAGAAGGAGCTGGTGGATAGGAAGAATTAGATATTTGCGGGGCTCGGGTTGATGATGAAGGATATGGTGCAGTCCCGGAAGGATACGGCGAAGACGTTGCTGATGGGTAAGGAGCAGAAGTTCCTGAAGGATACGGTGCTGAGGAACCTGTAGATGGATATGGAGCAGAAGTTCCTGAAGGATACGGTGCTGAGGAACCAGTAGACGGATATGGAGCAGAAGTTCCTGAAGAATAAGGTGCTGAGGAACCTGTAGACGAATATGGGGCAGAAGTTCCTGAAGGATAAGGTGCTGAGGAACCTGTAGACGGATATGGAGCAGAAGTTCCTGAAGAATAAGGTGCTGAGGAACCTGTAGACGAATATGGGGCAGAAGTTCCTGAAGGATAAGGTGCTGAGGAACCTGTAGACGAATATGGGGCAGAAGTTCCTGAAGGATAAGGTGCTGAGGAACCTGTAGACGGATATGGAGCAGAAGTTCCCGAAGGATACGGTGCAGAAGATGGCGGATATCCGGGAGTTGGCATATAAATAGGTGCATCTACGCGGAAGCCTAAACTAGATGGATAGACGGGTTGAGCGTTAGGGCCTGGAGGGTATGGTGCCCCGTGAGACGGTGGATATGGCGGTCTGCCAGACCCCTAGAAGTAATAAGAGAACGTTAGGGAAGATTTACGAAAAATGAGGATATCTGGGAATGTTTTGGGGGATGTTAATAAGCTATTTTGTCTAGATACTACAGAAAGGAAACAAAAAAATAACCGATATTTGATTCTAAACTGCTTTTGGTTTCATAAGACACGTTTTGAAGCAGAAAGTTGTTTTTATTGTGTAAAAGCGGATTCTTTAACAATTCCTTTGTAATTAATATTTTCGTATTTTAAGAAAAGAAAGGACAATGAACACATGCAGAAAATTAAGTAAATAAAACCAAAACAAAAAAACTACGTTTTCTATTCTCGCAGGATTCTCTTTATTTGGGGTAATAAATCAAAGTTTATCTTGTTTCGAATTTCTTAAAGTAGAGTTTAAAAACAGAAACATTTTTGCAATTGCCCTAAATAAAAAATAGAAACAACATTATCAACATAAGAAAGACACATATGCTAGACTTTCATAAAAGATATAGGCATTTTTATAAAAGAATAAGATAAGATACGTATATTTTTTCATGGTTAGGTATTGATAATGACGATTAATTGATAATTTTGTACTTATGTTTGTTATTTTCTTTTTTTCAGATATTTTATACCCCGAAACACAAAAATCCCAGATAGCCAAATTTAAATTACCCGCAATTATTCTTAGTAACTTCAACGTTCAAATATAAAATTACCTACTGTTTTATATTACATTCATAGTTATTTTAATACTTTTATTTTGAAGCTACTAAAATAGTGGTGGGAAATTTAAATTTGGCTATTAGGGATGTATCTTGACACACTGCTTTTTTGTATTTGTACTAAACAGAAGCAAATAACTTTATATGCAAAAGTACGCAGTGGGGAGCAAAAGGGAGCTTTAATGCCTATATACTATTCAATAAAATTATTATAAAGTTTTACACGTATTTAATAACATTTTTACATTTTATTTCTATGTTGACTGTATCGTGATTCTGTGCCCCGACGTCAACATAGAAATATGAAAATTCCCATAAATTTTTATATCAGATCTGTTGCTATTTAGCCAATGTTTCCACGTCTACTACAATTACTATTACTTTTTTTTGAAAATTCTATTACCCCTTTATGAAAATATATTACTTTTTTTTAGCTAGCTTGAAGCTAGTATAATAGTGTTATAAACCGCGTGTTATTCATAGTTCTTTCCGTTTTTTTTTTATAGTTACACATAAATTCAGAAAAGAAAGAGACAAGATTCTATTACAAATAAATTTACACCTGTGACAACACTGATTCCTGTCATTAAACTGACATAACTGTGCGCATAACCTATAAACCAGTCTTTTTATTCTTCTTTATAAGATTTGGGGATTTATTACAAATAGGTACATATTAGTAATTCTATATAAAACTATATCATAATGTAACACATAAAAAAATAAAATACTACAGAATTACAAAAAGTCGTTTAGAATCAATTATTTATTTCCTTCACTTTGTTAGTATTAAGTATTAAGTGTATTACATTCTCCGCATGCATATTAAACTTGCATTTTTGATAAGCAAAACTCTATCCATTCCTTAACGTATATTCTACAAGATAAAGATTTGGCATTTTTATTAATTATAAACGTTTCCTATTTCCAAGTTACATACTGGTTAGTCTCGTAAAAATGTAGCCTTCATGCTTTGTAGAAACTTGTTATAAATGATATAAAATAGCAAACAAAACAATCAAGAAGAACAGCAGCATAAAGAATACATATTAAAAAGGGAAACGAGAAAATTTGAAAAGAAGTTGAAGATTTGTCCACCATTTTGTAATACATTTGTTTATTTATTTATTCTCGTTCATTACAGTTTCTTAATTGAAATAATCAAGTACCACGTCGATTAATATCAAGAGCCTAATCAAGATAAATAGCTGGAATAGCGGATAAAATATTTTTTCTAATGTTCTTGTTATTACCTTTTCCTGCATTTATGTGCAATCATTCTGTACGTTAGTATTTTTCATATTTTGTTTATTTTACGCTTACATCAAGTTATCAAAAATCATCAAATGTATCATATGCTATATATAGGTCTTTTGAATTCTCGTATTGTTGTTTCATTGTAGCTACTCTAAAATCTATTTATCGTTATTTAACTGGTAAAAAGATTACAATGTAAATACAGGCTTTTTTTAATACTTCTAATATGTATTAATCACTGTTAAATCTTTCAGATTTTGTTTCAGATTAAAGGAGTCAGTAAATGCGTAACATAAAAGCGTAATATGTAAGGAAAACACAATTTATTTTGTTATCTTATGTATCGCTAGAATATGCGAACGATCTCTTGTATGTTAGAATGTTATGTATTAACGATGTCAATTTGCTGAAGGATTTATGCGTTCGTACAACTGTAATATGTTAGTAACACAATACGATAATCGTGCAGTGTGTTGCAGAAATAGATTACAGAGGTGTTAGACGAAGATTAAAATAGCGAAATTGAATAGGTACAGAAGGGGCAAGTAAGGAAAATTCCTATCTGGAATTTTATTCAAACAGGTATACAAAACTTACGTAGTGATGTGGATAACTCATTTTACTCCGGCAGTGCTTCTCCTTTAACAGGCGAACAATAAACAAGGTCACGGTTTAAATAAATCGGTCACACTGATAAACTAAAAAACCTCGCTCCCAACAACACAACACTTGGATTGTTACTGGACGAGTGAAAGTCGCGCCCCGCATTTATATTCCTTTAGGTTGGTGTTGCGTCAAAGTAGGGAAAGAAATGCCAAAAGTCTGGAATCGACATTGTTATTTGCACATTTTCTAGGTATTGTTTGTGTTCCCTTTTGGCATTTGGTTTTTTTTTTTTAATGTAAAGAGAAAAATAATAAAACGTATGTTTTCCAACGTACAGAGCTAACTTCATTAACGATTATGGTGCAATAATTTCTAACTTCATTTATCGCTCATTGATTTGTCCTATTTTTATTTCAAACGATGTAGGATTTAGTATAGATATGTATGTGTACATATTATAGTTGAGCAATAGTTTAAAATAGATTATCTCTTTAATAATTTATACCATTATTGTGTATAAAGTAGGAGGTATTGAATACGTTGGATGTCATTTTCAATGAAAATCTTTTGACGTCATAATGTTTAGTTCTGACGTGATATAGCAGTTGTGAGTAATATTTTTTTTTACAATGATTCATCAATGTGTTTACTATTTGTAAATAGTTTTACTTACTTCAAACGCTAGTAAATTATTAATGTATTTATCACTCGATATATTACATATTTGTATACTTGAATGAGAAGACATTGGAATAAATTTTCTCAACCAATTCAAATTTCTGGCGATTATTTTTAGCAACTTTAAACGTTTTTCAATAAATTTTTCACATGGAAATATAAATTTTGCTTGGTTTTTGAAAAAAAATCACTTAAACGGCAATAAAAACTTCTATTTGACATTTTATATATAAGAAGGCAAGACTGCTCTGTGAAACGGGAATTTAAGAAAAAACGTTTCTCCCATTTTAAACAGGAAAGACGCATTTGTACTGTTAGCTATTTTGACATCTGTCAATATATTTTGGCGTCAAATTGAAATTGTATGTTTTGTAAGAATTTTTATAATAAAAAAATAACTGGAGATTGAAATAAGAAATAAAACTATTATTTCAGTTACAATTTTTACTTCATTAAAAACGTGAAAATTTTTCAACAATTTAAGATTTGACAAGTGACATATAATATATATAACAATAAAATTGACAACACCTTTATAATTTTTTTGTATATAATAAATATATTTTTTAACAATATAATTTATGCAAATAGGTACCTACAGTAGGATAAAAATTGGCAATATTTGTAAAATACTGTAAAGATAAAAAGATTTATAGTTACGTAAAAAGTTTTTTTTTTCTTTTTGTACTTTGTAACTAATATTCTCCTATTAACGATAATAGTAGCTTCTTATAATACCCAGAGGTATCACCCTGAAAAAAATATCAATTATTATTAATAATGTAACTTTAAGTTTAGAATCAACTTACGGAAATTGCATCGGCCAAACTTTCGCCATATTTCTCGGCGTATTCAGCCTTTATATCCCCCATATCTATTTCGGATCTAGTGGCCGTGATCCTTATTAGTTTCTTATCTTTCGTGCCCAATCCAGCGATGGCATCGTGGAGGCACCTGGCGAAGAATTTAGGAGTATTCCGTACGGACCTGACGATGGCTAAGAAGGCACTTTCGGAATCTCCGGAGAACTCACTTTTGATGGTGTCTTCAATGTCTCGCCCGGAAAGACTTTCGTACTCGTCGAAAATCAACTGCAGTTGGAAATAGTTCCTCTGGCACAGGACCATATTGAAGCTACTCTCATCTGTTCCCCACTGGTTTTCGCCGGCATCTAATAATCTTTGAGCGTCTTCAGCTGCTGCTGCGTGATCTGTCTGCATGCTTTCGTCCCTACCCGCGTTACACAACGATACTAAAACCCTTCTGAAGGTTCCCGACGTATCTGAACGTATGTCGTCTTCTAAATTGCGACCAAATTCTAAAAGAAATGAGATTTTAACAGCATTTTCTATGATATGCGAAAGAAAAAAAATACCAGTCTCATAAGCTTCACGTATGGTTTGAATTTCAGCATTGGATTTCGTACAGAACACTTCGATTAACACTTCTTCATCAGTGCCGATTCCTTCTAGCGCCTTTCTGACGTCTTTTGCGTATAATATTGGCAGTGGAGTTATTAAGGCGACTATGAGCTTTTTGAAATTACCACTTGTCTCACTTCTTAGGTCTTCAATTAAATCCTAGGAAACAAAATAAAGCAAAATAAAAAAAAAACATCGAATTTATAGGAAACTAACCTTTCCATATAAAGTCTTGAACTGCACAGCGATTTGTAATCGTTGCTCATTCGTTCTATTGCCCAAGACTTCGATGATGGCTTTTTCATCGGTACCAAAGCCTTTCATCGCTTTTCTCAGGATTTCTGCGTCCGCCACTGAATCGAAAGGATCGGCAGGTACAAGAGTAGGAGTGTACTGGAAAGAAAACGTTAAAACAAGACAAATGAATTTCAATTAAGATTTAAGACAATTTCGTTTGACATCAAAAAGCGAATCAGGGTAGCATAGTTTTAAATTGTTTACACCATCACCAAGTTTGTTTGTTTTTTTTTGCAGGCAGAATATGTCATATGTTTGTTTCGTGCAACATATTGTTAAAACAAAACGTGAGGAATGTTTTGGGAATGTAGGGTGATCTTTCTTTTAGTAATAAAACTCATATTCAAAGCAAAAATTCTGATTTTAACAAAAAAAAAAAATCTTTTAAATATGGCAATAAGATTTTGGCATACACTGTATATATACATAAATCTTGCATCCTTAAGATATAACTTCTACTACAAATAAAAAAAAAACAAGCTACTTATAATTTACACCATAAAAAATGAAAATTTGACAGATTATTTTAAAAATTTAAAACAAAAAAAATCATTTACAATTGTATGTACACCGATATCCAAAATTATTGTTACAAAATCGTTATATAAATGAAAGGGATATTTTAAAAATATTGTTAGCTACCCAGTAAACCAAATTCAAATTTCCCGCAATTATTTTTAGTAACTTCAACATTAAAGCATGAAATTACCTACGATTTTGTATTACATTAATAGTTATTTGAATATTTCTAAGTTGAAGTTACTCAATATAATTGCGGGAAATTTGAATTTGGTTTACTGGGTATCTATGTACACCTTCAGCCACTACGTAATAAATTCTCGAAAAATTAAATTGAATCCTCCAAATTGTTATTAAAATCGAAATATTTCGCTTTGGCGTAAATTTTTCGCCGTATCACTACAGCTAATCCGTCTTAATTAGGGAATTAGGGATGGTATTTCGTTTAATAATAAAACCTACATTCAAAGCAAAAGCTCTTATTTCAACAACAAAATTTAAGTATAAATTCTTTTAAAAAGAAAATTTTGGCATGCACTGTAAATACATGCCTTAGTATTTTTTTGCATTTTTAAAATATAATTTGTGATTACAAATAGAACACGAAATGTTTATAATTTATACAGGGCAATTTTTGTATAAAGCCATTTCAAAAATTAAAATAAATTAAAGCATTTTTATTTCTTATCGTATATACAGCAATATCCAAAATTATTGGTACAAAATGCTTGAATCTATTGAGATTCATAATAAATACTGCTGTGGCAACCCTTTTACCGCGAGTGTATTTTGTGTTGCATATTTGATTTGCTTAAAACTGCTGAATCATTGTACCGAGAAATTTTCATAAATTTTAGTTAAAGAGTTAATTGTTTGATTTATTTAATTTAGTGTTAAGTTTTTTAAATTAATTTCACTCTTTAAGATGTCTTTTAGTTGCTCTTGTTGTTTGCGCCTGTTCTAGTAGATTTTGTCGGTGATTTGTGCGTCTGCGTTGTTGTTGTATAAAATACGACTGTTCAACTTTGTCACGGAGTTCCTTGGTAGACGCTAGCGTGAGTACTTGTATTTTTAAATTATTTGCAGCCATTTTGTATTACATTTTTATATCGTAATTTGATTCGCGTTATTTGTTTTATTCTTGTCCATCAAGGAATTCGCTTGATAATAATTGTTATTATATTGATGTGTACACATTACAGATATAAGATCATTTATTATTTTTGTGCAGGAAGATATATATTTTAGTTGTAATTTTCTCATTATATTTTATAGATTTAATTTTTCCGTTTGTCATTTTGCTGATTCATTTTTATTTTATTATTCACCTTGGGTTGGGTGAATAAAAGCATTGTGCTTGCATTTAAGTTTTCATTTTTGTTAATTTCTAGTGTTCCACGAATTTATTTTATTTTTATTTGAAACCACGTGGATTGTATGGAAAAAAGAATTATCTTCCTGAACAAACAAATCTTTTGCTTTGTATAGGAAATAGCATTGTCCTATTGTAATTTAGAATCACGTGCAGTTTTTAAATCTAGGCCAGAACCCTCTGTTCACGGTTTTTTTTTTTCTGCAAATTTTGTAATTAATTTTTTTTGCTTTTTTTTTGATAATAAATTTTGATTGTTAATTAACGTTGTTGAGTTAAAATTCTGTTCTTTTATTTTAAATTAAACCTTTTCAATTTTTGGGGTAATTAAGAAAGTCAGATTTAATTCACTCACAATTTACTTTTCGTGATTAGATTCAAGTTTTAATTCGCGAGGGTAACTCTGAGATTAATTGTTCTTTTGCGCCCTTTTAAATTTTATCCGTTGAGCTAGCTAATTTAATTTTTCATTTTTAATTTTCATTTTGTTTTTTAAATTCAGTCAGTACACAGCATTATTATTATTATAAAGAAGGTTACGTTAAATTTAAATCGACAACTCTAATGTTTACTCGAAATGTCACTATATATCATATATGACACATCTAAGTATCAATTAAAAGATTAACATGTTGGTGCAAACGAAACTTAGACATTCAAAATTAGTTTGGTAATGTCAAATTTACTTATACATTTTCCTTTGGTGTACAATTTGAACCATTTCAAGCAAAACTACGTAATAAATTATTGAAACGTCAAAATTCATCTCTCAAATCCTTGTTAAAATCAAAATATCACTTTGAATACAGTCCTCTCGCCATATATAACTACCTGTCTTATCTCAATCGGTGGACTCTCTTCCGTTTCTTCGTCGGGAGCATCCGCTTCCGGTATCTGCACCGGCGGTGGGTGCGTAGGAGGGGTAACCGGATGTCGGGGGAGGCGGGTAACCGTAATTAGGAGTGGTGGATATCCCGCGCCAGCAGGTGGAGGATAGGAACCCGGTGGTGGGTGGGGATAACCGCCTGGTTGGGGCATATACATCGGAGAATGACTACTGAATCCTAGACTTGGCGGGAATACGCCCCCTCCGGCAGGAGGATAGGGAGCGGAGTGGGGGTAACCCCCGTGGGCGGGTAGTTCGGACCTGGAGGATAGGGAGGTGCGTTATTGTCCTAAAAATTGAATTAGTAAAAAGCTTAGTGTTTTGGTGTCGATTATAGTGTTTATTTTTTTTTAGGTTATGTATTCCCAGCTGGATTCGAAATTAATGTATTCTGAATATATTATTTATGCATTATAATTTGGGAAATAATTAGGTTAATTGATAAGATATGGGTAATAGTCATGCGATGCCAAACCCTCATTTGTAATTAGGATAGATTTTTAACTAATTAAGAAGAAGTAACGCCGTTTTTCTGGAATGGATATACATACTTTAATAAGTAATTGTAGAATTTTGTGAACGCGTTGGTGCTAGATTTGTCACTTCTACGTTGATGTGTTTAAATAACAAAACACACAAAACCCTTTTTTTTTGTAATTTCATATATTTACATAGCAAGATATTTACAAATGTATTGTCGGTTGAAATGTCGGAACAGAACTGCTTATTACAATATGGTTTTGAACTTTTAGTAGTCCCTTGTTACACTGATCATTTTCCCTTGGTGGGGTTATAAAAGTGATTGCGTGTGGTGTACAAAGGAACTCTAGTGGTCGTAAATTACAAATGAAGAGGGTGTCTGACAGAATAAAGAAAGAATCGAAAAAGGGAAAGATGTCTTCACTATTAACTTCATAGAACTGAAGGAACTTAAATCTAAATATGGGGACGTAACAAAACTAAACTACGGAGTCAGGTTAGGACAAAACAAATGTATATAATTCTGTTCTAAACAGTAATAGTGAATAATAATTACAACTGTTTATATGGAAAATCAACAATACACCAAATATTAAATGTTCTTTGTCATTTTTGTAATTTTTTGCGTAAATTGGCTGCTTGCACTTATAATATTAATTTACAAAGCTTTTTTCATACATAATTATAGCCAATACATTTCTATTTCACATTTATTAGATATATTTAACCGTACAAAATAACTTTTGCTTGTGTATTGTTATTACGGGTACGTTTTCTGAAATAATTTTTAAAATCTTTAGCAGGTATTCTCTAAAATGTGTTTCTTAATTTCAGTGCGACACGCTTAAATTTTAAATATTCAAAAACTAACATCAACTGATAGAATTCACGTTTATTACCTCCCACCCTAGCAGCAAAATTTAAATTTCCCACAATTATTCTTAGTAACTTCAACAGAAAGACATCAAAGTAACTAGTAATCTAATACAAAATTATTGGTAATTTCGTGTCTCAATGTTGAAGTTACTAAAAATATTTGCGGGAAATTTAAATTTCGCTACTAGGGCAATCTCTAGATAAATATAAATAATTATTGATAGTTAGGATATAAAACATTTGTAATTATTTAATGCTGCTTATAAAAATCCATTCCCAAAAACGACGCTGTCATTGATGCAAACCGATCTTGTTTGCAGAGTGCATACATATTCAAGAGCTGTCCAAATACCTCATTCCTTAACTGTACATAAACATATTATTACTATTTTAGTATTACTTATTCACCTGTGTTATTAGTAGAAAATAAAAGAGTTTGAAGCAAAAAATGGTTGGTTACACCTTGGTTAAATACGTAAAATTTGAAGTATAAATTTAATTTGTTTTCAAATTTCGCCATATCATAAAAACAGGAACTTTGATTATACGTTGGCAACCTTAAGAGCACTAAAGAAATTACCAGAATTGTGTCTCTATGTAATGTATGTGTTTTTTTTCACAATTACACCGGAAGGCATTCTTGAATCCATCTCAAAAATTCTCAATGTTTTATTGAACATTAACTTTCTAAATATTATTTATAAACTTTACTATTTCTATATAATATATGACAATTTAAATATTTGGAAGTTTATGTAATCTTGTAGTCATCTTATTTTTTCTCGCATGAACATAAAATCGTAATCAGTAATCCAAAATTAAATATATCCCAGAATTCGCAGATATAAAATTTATTGAGTTTAATATGCTAACATCACTCATTCATTATGTAATTATTTATAATAATAAACCACATAATTTTTGAAGGATATATATTCAAATAGGTAGTGGAATTTAAATTTACCGCCATGTTGTAACGACTTAGGCTACAGTCGTTACAACATGGCGGTAAATTTAAATTCCACTACCTATTTGAATATATATCCTTCAAAAATTATGTGGTTTATTATTATAAATAATTATATAATGAATGAGTGATGTGTTAGCACATTAAACTCAATATATTTGCGAAGATCTTTTTTCTGCAGTTTATAATTACATGTGTATTAAATTACTAACAATAAGTCTAGTTAAACACCATATTTTTAACCACTTTTATAAATTGATTAACACATCCTTATCACTTAAACTGTGCTATTTAAATTTATGACCACTACTGTAAATATTTTTCGGAAATGTTATTAACAGAAAATATCTAAGCAGGATATTGTAATACGTATATCCGGCAAAAAAAAAATCGGTAGAAACTTTTAATCTTTTTGATTAAGGCTCAGTAAACCTCAAAGTAGGTATGTTCTTTGTTTTTGGTAATTCTAAGAAAACTTGCCCGTTGTATTTTCCAGAGAACAAATATTAACGCAGTAAATTGATTTATAAGCATGGAAATGTAAAAATTTTATTTATCATTTATATAACCTCTGTTACTATCTACAGGAGTTAAAAAAAAACGGCCAAATGTGGATGAAATTTCTGCATAAATATCAAAGGTAACTAGTTTTTCCCAAAATAACTGATAAAAACTCTATTATCTTTATCAAACATCATTAGCGTATTAAAAATAAACTTATCAGAAAATTTCTATTAAAAAAAAATGTTAGTTGATTTACGGTGATCAACTCATTATAATATACAATAGCATTATCACGTTTCTGATTAGTATCACAATTTTATTTTTTGGCAGGCAAACAAAGTATAATAACTACAAAAAAATGCATGCATAAAAGTGTTAAGAATATGTATTTCACTGTTTGAAACTAATGGAAGTTTATTGAATTTTGGTTTAAAGAAATTGTATATTAAAATAGCTTACTTTATAAAGTCTACTTACGTAAGGATAACCTGGGTAACTCATTTTGTCGGTTTTGGCTGAAAGAGAAATATCTTCAAGTAATTAAATATGCAAGTTCATCAGAGTTAAATTTCGCGCAAGTATTTTTAAAATTTATTTTTTTTAACTTAAAGGAATCAAATTATCTATATGAATGTAATGTAGGTACCACAAACTGTACGTAATTTCATGCTTCAGTATTAATGTACTTAAATTACTCAAAATATTTGCGAGAAATCTAAATTTTGTTATTAGAGAAATAAGATGGCTATTCTCATTATAAATTGTACACAATAATACTTTTACGTCCTACTACGTGTATAAAAAATGTATGATTCAAATATCAGATGACTCTAAATATAATGGGTGTAAATACAAACAGCCATGACCTTCACTATTATTACGTTGCTTTACCCAATGATCAATGATACAGTATTTCAAATTATTGGATTACATATATCTCACCAAAGAAATCTCAAAATTACTTTTCTACAAGAATTTCTAAAGGTACAACGATATAAGATCAACTGTTGTCAAGCAAGTAATTAAGAGACAATTAAATATAAATATAGGACCAAGACAATAACAAAATTACGTGGTGACCGCAGTAAATTGTAATATTTACACTAAAATAAAAAAACCTGCTTATGACATACAGTAATAAACAGAGAAAGCACTCAATTTCAATCGTTTAAAAACTAGACACCCAACTAATGTATTTTTAATCTTCTACAGATAAAACTATTTAAACATATATTAATAAATAATGTTGAAAAAGCTTAATAATTATCAATATCACATGGATATAAGTGAGTATAATACGTAATATCGATAACAGAATAAAAAAAATCCTTCTGGTAGCAGATAAGCAAATCATTTTCTAGAGGTGGAAAAAATATAAATGAAAAGAAAATGTTAGGTACAGAGAATCAAGCATCGATGGCATTTTGCCACTAAAATAACAAGACACGATTATTCAAGCATGACATGAAGTGGATAAAAGAATGAATGAATTTTTAAAATTAAATTTGAAGGTACACACAACTCCCAACCGCTCAGATAATATATTTTTTTATGAAATATTTTGAAACGTATTTGAATACATACAGATATAATGAGTAATTATCAATTAAAAATACTTACAATGTTTTGCGTAGCTTTAAAACTGTTTATTATACAAAATTGTGCTTTTTAATTAAATTTAAAGCATTAATGTTTCTAACTGCAAGTCAACTGAACCATTTTCTGTCTCTACTTTCCTATGCACTACCGCGTGACAATTTTTTGGGCATGCGCAAAGAGAGAGAAACTTCAATATACGTTCTGCGTGTCAGAAAATTGTCTACGCGTGAGTTTGGGTTGTCCTTGTTTTGTGGTTTGATTCAAACATCGGGCTCGGAGAAATTGTTAGATGTGGCGTGAGGTAAAATCAATACAAATTAGTGCAAATATGGAAAGATATAAAAAAATATTTTTATTATTGTAAATAGATGGGGCGTTACATTGGTTTACATACGAACAGAGGTAAAATATTTTTGTTAAGAGGTTATATAAATTTTGTTTAAAGAATCATCAAATCAATCACAAACTATAGTCATATCCGTCGGACCATTTCAATCGTGTTAAGAGCTATGTCTAGGCAACTGTGTTTACTATGTGTTTACTTTACTGGTTGTATGAAATAAGCAGTTGGAAACTATCAGTGACTGCTTATATGAACAAGCCTATTTTAAAAGGAGTCAGTGAAGGTGCAGTGAACCCTATTACAATTATTCGAACAATTCCTGCCGATGTATGTATTGTTATTTGTATCACTAGGCCAAAAACTATAGTTTTGCGAGTATGAATATGGATTATACGAATGCACGACAAGTACAAACACAAAAGAGTTTCTGGCCGTGTGAAACACACTATTTTTTTGCCACACATGTTACATATCCTAATATTTTGACGTTGTCAAGAATAAGCTTTTTTCCGTAATTTTTTTTTGTAGTTTAATACCTATTTATCAATAATAAGTACAATGGCAGTGGAGACACCAGCTTATGATGTTAGTAAAGTTGCAGGTTGCCTAACCAAAAGAGCTTAATGACAGTTTCTTACACATCTGTCATATCGAATGTATTTGTATCAACCTTTAGTGACATTTTTGCCAGCCTAGCGTGGACTAGCTTTGAAGTAATGCAAAATGATTTTTACTGGATGGAGGCCCAGAAAATATAATGCGGGCGTTGAGACCAAGGAAGATAGCGAGTTTGAGGGGCATCTGTCACCTGGGAACTGGGAACTTATGTCTGTTTGTGACGGTTGCTTAACTTCGAATCGATCCTATCTCAGTCTGTGTCTCAGTCAGTCAGATACTATTTTGTTCGTATATAGCTGTTATTTCTACAGTTCAGCTGTAGTAAGTTTTTTCGAAACATATAGCGCAACCCAAAAGAAAAAAACGTAAGAATTTAAATGAAACAGCCTGTATATTCACGATTATTAACTATACTTCAATATGTATACTAAGATTTAAGAAATGTGTTTACCTTGCATAATATTATTAGGCTAGCCCTAGATGTTTTAAAATTGTATAAATTGTATTTTTACCGCTACCCAAACCACTTTTTAAATTTAAATGAAACATTACCGTATTTTTTTTATTAAGTACCTACCAAATTCCGTATTAAAATGTACATATATAGCACCCCTATTTACTTTCCTATATCTATTGTCTACCTCCTATGTCATCAGTAGTTTTCTGACGAACGCCGCTGCAGTAGGTAAATAACATATTTTTGAAGTTCTGTATTGCGTTATAATAACGATATTTAATGAGTGATATTTACTTTTGTTCTTAGTCATTATTACTGCTTATTAGTTGAACAACGCTACAAATTAATTCATGCATGTTAATGAATAAAAAATTCACATCCACGTTAACTAGGTAAAATTTTGTTATCTATTTGATCTTATTTTAGTCTGTATTATGATTGAAAGTTTGCTATAAATTTAAAGATTAGGAGAGTGAAAATACCAGGTAAGTAAGGTTATTTGTTGAAGTTCCGTATCTTTTATTGAAATATGTAGATTAGATAATTAGATGTAAGGTAGGTACGTAAAAATTTACGCGGCATTTTCTATTGTAGCTTTATAATAATGAAGTGAAAGATAAGTTTGTCTCTTAAACGAGTGTTAGA
This sequence comes from Protaetia brevitarsis, assembly GCA_004143645.1. Classification (NCBI taxonomy): domain Eukaryota; kingdom Metazoa; phylum Arthropoda; class Insecta; order Coleoptera; family Scarabaeidae; genus Protaetia; species Protaetia brevitarsis. The sequence goes on along the minus strand of RXPK01002428.1, from coordinate 52,441 downwards.
TCAGGGCATTTTGAAATGACATGTGTAAACATAACCTAATAATTAATAATTTACAGGGTAATTGCTAATTTAATATCGAATGACATAAGAAGTAGTTCAAATAACATGATAAAAGATACATTTACGCAAATTCAAAACGATAAAAATGAATACATATTGTAGAAATGTTAGATAAGTAAATTATGTGCCTACTTACCTTTGTTGATAATATAATTTTATTAAGTTCAGTTTTAAAGAGATTCTTACGCGTTTTAATTTGCATATCCCATATAACTATCAAAAATAAATGCAAATATAATAAAAAAATCTATTTAAAAATAATATATAATATATAGCTATAATAAAATATGAATATCTATTGCATTTTATGAGTATATAGGAATTTTAATGTGGTACAAAAATGGTAAGACTGCTTTTCTCCCCCCAATAGGACTCTGCTAGCACAAATCTCCACAAATCAAGCAACGACAGCCAGCAAACACCTTTTATAATCACCCGAAGTATCTTCCTAAAATCAGAAACACACAATAAAACCGGAAAACTAAATCGAAAAATATTCACATTTATAAAATCGGCTAAACTCTTCTCGTACTTCCTCTGGAAAGCTTCTTTGACCTCTTCCAGATCGATCTCAGACCTCGATACCACCAATCTAATCAGAGTCCTGTCATCGTTCCCCATTCCGGCCATGCTCTTGTACAACCGCTCTGCCATGTAATCGATCTTATTCCTTATGCAATACACCAGATCGCTGAGGGTCTCTTTCGCGGTGCCGGAAAATTCGTTTTCGATGGCCGTTTCGAAATTATGACCGGTCAGTTTTTCGTACTCGTCGAATATCAGGCGCAACTGTGATCGATTTCTTTGGCACAATATAGCGTTGAACGTCGATTCGTCGGTACCGTGGAATAATTCGCCCGCCCTGAGTAAAGTTTGCGCGTCCTTGTACGCGGATTCTTGATCTGTGTGTTCGGTTTCATCCCTGTGTGCCTGTAACAAGCGTAAAATGAAGGAAATATTTCTTTTTAAATAATTCGCGCTGCAATTTTTAACTCTGTGAGGTTATTGGTCAGTCAAGTTTCTCATTAACCAATGAGGATGCAAGCGTTTTATCGTTGAATTTATTGTATTTGAAACGCGTTTGTGTCAAAATACTACAATTTGTTTTTATATTATAATAGTCAATATTTACGTTTAAAAGTTTACATACTAGTTAATTTATAAAGTAATGCAGCTGTTAGACAGTGTGTATCATCTAATTTATTGTAAAATTGTGAGCAATACAACAACTTTAGAAAAACGTTTATTTTAAATGTGATTGGAGTGTGTTTCAAGGCCGGTAAAAAGTTTCTAGTAATTATAACCAACGAAAGAAGAGTAATTTAAGCGATTTACTTACCGTTACTAAGGCAACGAATAACCGCTTTACCGTTCCCGATGTATCGCCTTTAAGGTCACTTTCTAATGAAGATTGATATACTGGAAAGACAACATAACATAAAAATAAGGTAAGACGTTATCTACGTACGCAAAGCTGTAAAATTATTTACTTTGGAGATTTGAGTAATTTACACTTTATATTGGGTGCCATAACCTGCAAAAAAAAAATACACTTACGTCCTTCGTATTCGTCCCGTATCGCGATAATTTCTTCGTTCGTGTGCACACCTAATATTTCGACTATAGTCCCTTCATCCGTGCCCAGTCCGCTTATAGCTTTATGTATTTGCTTCGCCTGGAATTCGACGGGATTTGTCATCAGAGCGATGATAACATCTTCGAAATTTCCCCTCAATTCGCTCTTCAGTTCTTTTATCAAGTCTTTACCGTACATCGTCTTGAATTCCTGGGCGATTATCAGTCGCTGTTCATTGCTGCGTTTTGTTATGATCTCTATGATCGTTTCTTCATCGGAACCGAAACCTTTGAACGCCTGCTTCAGGGCCTTGGAGTCTTCCACCGGGTCGAAATTCTCGGCTGGGAATACAGTCTATACGTAGAGGAACAGTAAAAGTGAAAAAAGTGTTTTCGTAATTATATAATTATATCGTCTAACCTTGCCCATGCTTTTACCGCTCTTTTCCAACGCTTCTTGCTATTGTATTCGCCGGGTTTTCGACCGATGGAATTTTGTGACTGATTCTCTTTGATGAAAGTGGGAATGTTTCTCAATTCGGTAGGTAACTCAAGCGAAATGCGCATGCGCTTCGATTGTGTTTTATGTATAGCTCACATTATGTGAAATCAAGGTTGGTTGTGTGTGGTGGAATGAATCATTTTTAAAATAGAATTCATTTCCTGTAAATGTCTGTTTGAGGTTTTTGTAAATGTGTAATCTACGGTTTTCATTGTATGTACGTTCTTTATTGCTATTGTAAATTTTATTCGATAACAAAAAAAAAGATTAATGCAAACCAAAGTGTAAGTTGTTTATATAAGAGTATGCAGGCTGGATTAATTAACTTGGTGTCTATAAATTCCTGCTGATTCAGGTTTAATTGCGAATGTTAATTGTTTCAGTAAGCTTTCTACTTCTAATTCGGAGATTACCAATTTTTCGTAGAATCAGCCGGCATAAAAATAAACTATATCAGAAAAATAATAATTCATGCCCTGCACACAATCTTATATGCCATCGCTTGGACACAATATTTCCTCTTTCACTTTACAATCTTCCCACTTGGCAAAATAGCATGACTATAACGTCGTCTAAATGTTAACTTGTAACGCGAAATGTTACAAAAATATATACAATGTACCACATGCAGTAACATTTCTACGACTGTTTAATGTCCGCCTAAGCGATGTTACGAAACAATATTTCCCAGTAATGTTAATACGAGGTCTTCGAGTAACATTACTTGAACATTGTTTTTTGTCATTTGTTCTTTTTCTCTTTATTTCGGTTTAGTTTTCTAATTTAGTTTTAATATGTTTTATATATAAAATCGTATTGCGACCTTTCTGGGAGTTTTCCCGTTGGTCATATGTTAAATAAATAAATAAACATGACGATTAATGTTGAAGTACAGCTCTTTCGTAGATTTCTCATATGTTAAAGAGAAATATTGATACAGTGTGGCAATTAAATGTTTCTATAAATATATCTACACTAATGTTTCTATTAGAATCTTTTATTTACTCCAAAAGTTCTTGCTGCATTATACAAGAAACATGCTGTTGAGGTTTATCGAGAGGTTATATTAATTAATATAAAACGAAATCTCAATCAGTCTTATTGAAATTCAATATTAATATTATAATTTCATGTTACACTCGATAGATCGGGCCCCTCTGTTCATACGAATTTATCTTCACTTACTAAAATTATAATATTAACATTAAACATTAATGCCAGAAAAATATAATGGATAAGACATTTTTATAATATAACATTATAAGTCTTTTTTTGTAGTTATTTTTGCAGATACATTAAAATGGTCAATCATATATCATATAGTTCTATGTAAAAACTAAATAGTAATACTATGAATAATATTATAAATAGCTATTTAAGTAAACGAAATACATTAATAAATATTTTAAAAAGTAAAATGCTGCTTACAGAAGACAATAAAGGCATTTATTGATTAAAAAAAAGTACATTAAATTCCATTTAATAAACTTCAGTATTGGAAACAGATTATGGGGCACATAAATTAACATGATAGAATTTAAACAAAAACTCACAACACATAAGAAAACGCCCGAATGCATTTTATTCCTTTGAACATTTTGGCTGTTTCTATCAAATCTTTGTTTTGAATAACGAAACCATTCCATGACAGTTATTTCGTATTCTGTATCTGTGAGTACAATATTTCTTCTAATTCTCTCTGAAATTAAAAAAAAAGACACCGTCAAAAATACTTTACTTTAGCATTATAAATAAAACTTACCTGATAATGTTGAGTCATTATTGACGGGAATTTTTTCTCATCAAAACAATTGCGACGCACAATCCCAAGATGGTCCATCCACGCGCTGTCCAGTCACGATTACCGTATATTGTGAAAGAGGGGGTTCACATGTTCACGCCAACTCGTGTATGCGCGGTACGAAAAAACTTGTGATGGCAAGCGAAGTGCGCAGTGCACAACCACAACCCCATTAACATGATTATTATAGGCTACAAAAAATGTTAAAAAATTTCATCACCATTATTTACTTTATAGAGAAAATTTGCTCCATTAGTTTTGTGTTTTCAAAATTCTAAATTTGCAGAAGCATACATACCTATCTTACACTTTATAAAATGTAAATATGGCAATGTTACAACTAAATATTACCTCAACATTTCTGACAACAAAGTCTTTGTTTTTGCAACATTGTTTTAAAATATTTTTTCCTGATTACATTGAAATGTTACTGTATGGCTGCAATATTCTATCATTATGTTAATGTTGCTGCAAAATTTGAGTAACATGTTTTTGTTTAACATCGGCTGTCTAGTAAATAATGTATATATTTAGCTGGCAATTTATCTTGCAAACATTATTGCGCAGTGGGTGTTTTGCCATGTAAGAGATATTTCACAAATTGTAAAAAAAATTATTAATTCTTGTATATAGTAAGTCTTCGTAAGGTCTTATCTCACTCCTTCGTTGGTTAATGTGTCAATCATCCAATTCACACGATTGTAAACAAAAATTAATTGGTTTTAGTAATCCCCATTAAATTAAAAATGAAATTAACGAAGTCAAGGTTAGGTAATGCCAGTTGTATAATGCTATTTAGAAAGGTTTTCTGAGGAAGTACGAAAGAAAAGATTTTATTTGATTTCGAATGTTAGTTGAACATTTTGTTTTTTCAGTACCCGCTTCTCGGAAATTCTGATAAAAGATCTACTTTAATGACTTTTGAAAATACAGAATGCAAAATGTTCACGTTATTTTGAATGCGCAGCAGAAGTAAGTAAAGATTGTTTATCTAGTATTTTAAATGAGACACATTCATTAATCCTCCATAATATCACTCCCACAATACGTATCTTTGATTAAAAATTCCTGCGATTAAACATTGTTTTAGGCAAACTTATCTCAAATCTTTATTGTATTAGTATTAACTCTTTTAATCACGGCAAAACTCGTGTTTGTACTTAAATCTAAGGATATTCATAAGCAGTTAATACTGCAAAATCTTTGCTATGTGAGGGGAAAATGATAAAGTAGAAGTTTTAAAATTCATCTTTATTCCAATCAGAAACAATTTGATCCTAAAATACACCGAGTTGTAGCGGAAAATAGTATTTTTACGGCAAAAATTAGGTCACCAAAATAGGGAAACATTTCATTCATCTGGCGATGTTATTTTGGGGTAGCTAGAGGAGCCGAAATGTCTGGAGCCAGTTCAGGGATTACTGGAAAAATCGATCGTGTGCGTTCCGTCTATTCGAGGATATTGAACCTCCTACTTGAAGACCCGTATCAACTTTGCTTAATTTTCGAGTCGCCATTGGATTTGGGCGTGGTAGATTTTGAGTGTGTCACATCAGACGGGGAATCCCTGGATTTTAAAGCGGAATACGTGCGTTTTTTCTCCTTCCAAAAGTGGATGAAAGATTTCAACTCGTTCGTTAAGATCTCCGCGTGTGTTGACTGCAAAAAAGAAGCGGAAAAGGATCATACGCATGGTTATGTCAAAATAAGTCTTCTTACACGCTCTTCCACTGAAACGGAATGAATATTCCATAGAAATTCTCCTAGCGCTATCAGAAACGCAATTGCAATTCCTATGAACACCACAACGAAAACGCCACCTATATTAGCCATGGCCAACTGCATATCTGACGAGGAGGCTTCAGGTTCTTTCTGGAATTTCATCACGATCCAAAAAAAATATAAAAATCGGAATTGGTCGAATACAGACTTACCTTGCAAGCACCTCCACCACGCTCCTCCTTCCACCATTTAGTCTTCAATCTTCTCAAGGTTCCATCTTCTTGCATCTTCAATATGGCCATGTTTATCGCCCCACGATAAGGTGCATCTGTTATCAACCAATATAAGTATACTTTGATGTTTCACGGAATTGGCTACTTAGAAGATTTCCAGCTTAACAAAGTTTTTCAGCTTTAAAAATTTGCTTTAAATGTTAGTACTTGCTATAGTGTTAAAATACGAGACCTGTGGCGACTTCCTAGTTCTAAAAGTATCTTTTTTCAAATGGAACAACCTGTATATCTTTACACCATGTGATGTAGAATTGAATCCTTTATCGAAAAGCTATAGGTGTTCTTATACCTATCTCTGTCGCCTCTTTTAGGAGGCCTCACACCCTCCACAGTCAACATAAAAAAATATTTTAATGCATCATATTTCTTTGAGTTTTTTTTTTTTGATTTTAAAATGTCTGAAAATGTCAAAAAAAAAATATGGGTTTCTATCTATATTATCAAGGTTGGCCATGATTTTCGATGTAGCTGATGATTTTTTCTAGATAAATCATTGATTGCAGCAAACAAGTTTTGCTAGTATGAATGACTCATTTTCAGTTGTTCACGCTTACAAACTGGTGCAATCAATTTGCAACAATTTGTTTGCAGGTCAGAGTACGGCTTTAGAAACAGTTGAAGATAGATATGGCAAACCCTACTTATAATTGTCATAGAATTTTATGCTGAATGCAAAAATGTATAATTATATACAACGTGTGTATAAATTGTCGCAAAAGCTATACGCAGCGACATTCTTCCTTCGTTTCTGAATCTAAAATCTAAATGGTAAAATATGGTACTATGCTTCATGCGTCTTCAGGAGCCACTTGAAAGTAACATACATTTGGCAACACCTGTATCGCATACTACCGTAATGGTAGTTACAATACTTGTCAAAATTGACAGACCAGAATTACAAATGACAAATGGATAACACAAAGGAATACATAGGGAAAAGCAATAGAAAGCTTATTAAAACAGAATTAGTATTTTTTTTTTTCGAACGCATCTCTTGTAATAAATTAGCGACACTATTACCTACGCATATGTTCAAATTGATATCCCGTCTGTTTGTAAAAACACCCATTTGCAATCTAACGAGGTATTTCTGTATTACTTGTTCAAGCCTTTCCGGTGTAATTTCTAATACTGCCGCGTTAATTCGTCCTATAACTTCGTCAGCGTCTTGTGGAGGTTTGCTAAACTTTCACCTTTATGAAACCCAAACAAAAAAGTTCAAGGATTTAGGTCGGGAGACTTGCAGGCATACGATAGCGACCACCGCGGCCTGTTAGGATAAGTGTTTTCATCCTGCCCAATGGGGGGAAAATTTGGGTATTGAGTACACCATCTCTGGTAACATAGACTCGTCGGTCCAAAGAACACCTTTCTTAAAAAGGTCGCCATCTGCTTGAATCCTATTAAGATACTATGACAAAAGTTTAAACGGTGTATGTTATCGTTTGCATAGAGCGGCTGCACCTAGTTATATGGTATGGGATCAAGAAGGTTTTCACGTAGACCAAATGAAACGGTCTTATTACTGCGGATATTGAATGTGGACGCCAAACTGTCGAGTACTGACGGAGGGATCTTCATGTACTGAGTTTAGAATTTCTCTTTCAGTTGTAATGTACGCCGTTGTCCAGGTCGACCAGCGTTAGTATTTCTTTTTAAACGAACCAGTTTCACGTAGACGTTGCGTCCAGCCGTCGAAATACGTTTCCCAGTAGGATGTCTCCGGTTGGAAAACGTAGGCGATATTCCGTGTCTGCCATGTTAGCCTGTTAGCAGTTTCCATTACAAAAAACCGTATACCATATACATATCGGCATATTCATTAAATGTAAAAACCATTGTAAATAAACAAAACAATAATACGGAGAACGATAAAAACACTGAAACAGAAAAACTAATCAAGAGAATACGAGTAATCACGAAAAAGAGCGAGCTTGCATAAAATTGAACACTTCAGCATTAATGTCAAAATTTGACAGTAATGGTTTTGATTGAAAACAAATTAGAATACAAAGTCATTGTCCTACAATGTTGCCAAAGTGTTTTTCATGAGAAGGATGCTTATGAAGAAATGTTGAAACCAGGCTCTAAATCAAAAAGAACTGTTACGTGAAAACAGCGAGATAAGAAAATCGTCTAATTCAATCTAGGAATCACGAACTTACAAGAACCTCGTGAAGACTTATGAAGCATAGTACAATATTTACCATTTAGATTTACGATTCAGAAAGGAACGAAGTATGGCGCTACGTGTAGCTTTTGCGACAATTTATACACACGTTGTATATGTATTCCATTTAAAATAACAAAGTTCATAGAGACTTCTTTAAAACTGGAAAATATTTTAAAAAGAAGAAATTTTCAAAATGAAAGTTTTCGTTGATCCAAAAAACCTCTAAATAGCCACTTCCGTGAAAACCTTATATTTATGTCAATACAAACACCTTTTAATACTTACTGACTGGCATCGCTATTCCGTAGCCTTATTGTCTAATCTTCCTCCCACTTGCTTCAAGTCGCAATTGCGTTCCGTCACATATTCGATGACGAACTCTCCATCAAGAAGGCGTACAGTTGATTCTTAGTCGTGCTCACGCGTTTGACGCCCTCAGAATTGTCCTTGACGAAAACCGAGGGTTTGGCCTGCGACATTTGCACCCACATCCTCGTGGTAAGTGGAGTAATTCGAGTTCTTGAAGAAGGATTGCGTCGACCCGCCATCGAGGACGCCGTATTTGATCTTCGTCTGTTTGGCCAAGGATTCCGCGTTGTCTATGCTCGGGCCTAATCTAGAGGTGGTCAGAAACGCGGATAAGTTTGCTATGTAAGAGTTGTTGATGATTATAATGAAGAACCACCACATGCTGATACCCATTCTCGATGATATGCCCCTATTAATAAAGCATTTTGAGGTTATATACACGTTATAGGAAGGAAATGACCTGGTTTACTTTGGCAGGATATCACATCCAGCCGACATGGTTGATCCGAAAGTCAACCAAAAAGAATTCTTCAAATCCCAGATATTTTCCAATTCTTCGGGATTGGGATCCGCCGGATTGGGATTTTCCCAATCGCCTGGTGCTAGCCTGGTAAAGCAAAATTAGCAGTTTCATTACATGATTTCGAGGATTCACCCAAATCATAATACCTGGTGAGGAAATACAGGATGAAAGTTACGGCGACATAAGCTGCTAAGATGTACATCCACACTGCTGGATCCAAAGGGTTCATAAAAGCGAATATATCTCTTTCCTGTGGCTTAGATTTGCTGTATAATATGCTGACGCCTTTTTGGGCACCAACAGACATTAAATTATGAGGAAAACGCGAACAGATTCAATTTTTTTTTTTTACCTAAAGTCATGAAAGGCAAGCTAAAATCCACGGCAAATCTTCGTTCTTGAGTGATGGTAAGATCGCAGATTGCGAGATGGGCTTTCTGGTTTAAAACAGCCACGTTTTAAAGTGAAATCTTTACGAAAACTCCTTACCCTGTCTAGGATATCCTTGATGAGGCCATCCCAAGATTTCTTTCTTTATTATAGCTGCCATATTTATTGCCTTCGGTCAGGACGAACTTGTAGGAAAAATTCAGCATTTTAGCGACGCTGTCGATTACGTCCATCGCGTAACCTTCAAGCGCGTCATTTCCTTCTAGTTCTTCATCGGAATTCTCTTGTGTTTTAGGCATCAAATAAGGTTCACCGATTCTAGAGAGAAAAAAAAGGATTTTCGACTCTCAAAGTAGATTTTTTGTTGTTGTTGTGGGTCCGTCTGACATGGAGTCTTCGGAAACACTGTGGCCTTTTGGCTTTTTGTATTTAGACTCTCATTTCTTTTACCTATTAAATTATACCAGCGATTCCAAGATACCCTGTACTAATCTGTACAGGTCTATACATGGCTGGTTGATGGAAGTAAGTTTCTGGATTCATTTTTGGCTTGCTAAAAATTGCATTGCAAAGCCTTACATTCATACAGAATATAGTAAGTGTTCCCTGTCCTCTCATTACACAGTCTGCAGTTGGTATCTCCACAGTGTTGATCCCAATTTTATGTAGATGTCCTTTCAAGTGTACAGTGTCCTGTTAAGAGACCTATTACGATACGAAGGTGATTCCTACTGAATTGCAATAGTTCTTCAGCCTTCTTTTTTGATGGTTCCTTAATAAAGCTTTTACCATGAATCTTTGGATTTCTCTTTGACGCAACATCTTACCTGCTCTCGTGCTGTGTTTTTAAACCCTCCTAGATCAGGTTCTGGGCCATCAAAGCGTACTTACCTCGATGATACTATGAACGTGGTATTCTTTATGTAGAGATCTATCAAATCTTGCTGTTCTTTTTCGCTCCTAATCATGGAGATCCGATCGGGTTCAGCCGAATCCCAAACTGCTATCTCGCGCGCATTTCCCTGTATGGTCTCGACCAGATGGAGCCTCAAAGTCGATCGTTTATCATCGCTAAATTCTATAGGTCCTGTTATGGTGTTCGGTATGGTACGCTACAACATGCTTTTCGCTTAGCATACCGACTATTTTTCCATTATCAAAAGGTGGTATTACAATCTTTATGTAATTGGCAAGGTGGAAGCTGTGATTCCCCCTTGTGGATCCACCACAGGTCACTTTTCCCACATCGGGCTTTCCAGTTAGGTGCAACTCACTGAAGGCCTTCATGAAGAAGTTCGTGGCATCCCACATGAGACTGGGCTGAAACTAAATCGATTTGAAACAATTAGGAAGAAGTCCAATTATACAGGATTACTTCGACTAAGGCGTCTGGTATTTCCTCGCTGTTATTTTTGGGGATGATCTTTCCAATATTGCATCCCTGCGCGAATCTGTACGCGTACCTATCATTAGACTCTGTAATCCTAATAGTGGTGATGTTAGCAAAATCGTTCAGGTGGGCTAAATCTAAAGTGTAAGCATCCTATAAGCAAAATTTGTTATTAAAGTAGTTTGAAAGCCTTTTTTTGCATTACCAAAGATGTGAGGAAGTAGTTGTAAAGATAACCCAGCATATCTAATTCTTTAGCTTGTTGTAGTATATTCATGATAGATTTTGAGTTGTAGTGGATTATTATATTGGCATATCCTAACTGTTTCACTTCTTTCAGTACTATTCTATTGAAAAAAAAGAAAAAAATTAAAAAAATATCAATAAAAATATGGTTTTAATGAATCTTTGAGCATCTAATGGAGCATTATATTAGTTTATTATAACTGTTTTACTTCTTTAAGTACTGTAACGAGCGCCAATTTTTAAACTGGCGGTTTCGATAGCCCTCCCCCCCCAGATGGCGCTAGCGTAGCTGAATAAGGAACTATGCGCGAGGAATGACAGAGGGCAGTACCGGGTCGAAGATTTGTGACTTATTCTTCGGAATCTAGAAACACGCCCTAGATGTGTCCCGAACAATCTCGTAATCCCGGCGCCAGATATAAAATAACGCGTGGTTATTGGTCAGTGAGTCAGTCGATACGACTTGAATAGCGCGAACAACGAGTGGAGATAAATACGAGCGAATTAGTACGTGTGATATAAATATCGGTGCAAATAAATCGTGAGCATTTTTGATAGTAAATAGTGAGTGATTTAATTTTAGTGTTTATTTTGATCTTATTTAATAGATTTTAAGTAGTTCGTAAGTGGGCTAATAAGTCAAGTTAATTTAAATATATAATAATAATAATAATAATATTTATTTTATTTTTTTATATCTTTTTTTATATCGCCTGTGTATTTTTCTAAATCCCGATAACGTTTTGAGGGTAGAAAAACGTTACAGTACTATTCTTTTGAAAGAAAAAGAAAAGAAAAAAAAACATGAAATGACGCCAAATTATCACTTCAAAATAGCGTCAATGAATTACATCAGTTTTAGAACTAATTAAGACAAGAAGTACCTATGACGTCTTAGACTAGAAATGACCATTAAATGACGTCTTATTTACGTCAGTCTGTTAGGTGAGTGATGTGTGTGTATGTTATTCAGTAATTTAAGTATTAGTTTAGTCTATTATTTGCCAAAGTGTGTAATGTTTTTTTTTTAATCAACAACCTGTTGTTTTTTTAATGTTAGGATGTAAATATCATACTGATACTGTTACTGATATAATAATTAGTACAAAATATGTAACAAAGTATAAGACACCAAATTATCACTTCAAAATGATATCAGTTTTGGGACTAATGACGTCTTTAAGACGTCGCAAAAGTACTGCTGTGGTTAGACAACCCATTTCCGTGGAGTGTATTTTAAGTTGCATATTTTGATTGTTTTGATTTCTCCGATCAGCTGTTTTTCAATTTACCGAGAATTTTCACAATTTGTTTTGTTTTGATTAATTATAGTTTAAGAGTTTGTTGTATGATTTTATTAGGTAGTGTTAAGTTTTTTTTTTAATTAATCCATTCATTCAATTGTCTATTGTTCGCTTGTGCTGATTTAATGCGTATTCTATTTAATATTGTCGTTGTTATGTTGTACGTCTGCTTTGTACGTTTTTGAGAGAGGGATTTTTGTAAGAAAAACAATTGAAGGATTTTATTAAGGACTTCCTTGTTCGACTATTCACGTGATTAGGCGTATTTTTAAATCGTTGTTGCCATTTTGTAATCCATTTTGATTTTGTGAAATTTAACTTTTCTGTTTTAATTTAGTCAATCAAGGAATTTTTAGTGCAATAATTGTTAATATATTAAAGTGTGCACTTTATAGATATAAGATCAATTATTATTTTTTGTTTAGGAAGATTTATTTTAGCTTTTTCTCTCGTTTATTTTTAAAGAGTTAATTTTTCGGTTATTCAATTTTGCTGTTTCATTTTTACTTTTCAATCACCTCGTTTGGGTGAGTAGAAGTTTTGTTCTTTCTTTTAGTTTTTTCATTTTTGTAAATTTCTTGCATTTATCCACGATTAGATTTAATTTGTGAAACCACGTGGATAGAATTTCAAAGATATTGAATAGTCTTGCTGAACAAATTTATACCTTTCTTTTGCTTTGTATAGGAAATAGCATTGTCCTATTCTAATTTAGAGTCAAGTGCAGTTTTTATTTTAGGCCAGAACCTTCAGTTCAAGGTTTTTTTTTCTTCTGTACTATTGTAATTTAACCAATTTTGTAAAATAAATTGATTGTTAATTAGCGTCATTGGGTTGAAAATTCTGTTCTTTTATTTTATTTTAAACCTTTTCAATTTTTCGGGTAATTAAGAAAGTCTGATTTCATTCACTCACAATTTACTTTTCGTGGTTAGATTAAAGCTTTAATTCGCGAGGGTAACTCTGAGATTATTTTAGTTTTCTTTTTCATTTTAAAAAATCAGTTTTGCATTTTTTTTTTCAATCAGTACACAGCAGTACGTATGACGTCTTAGACCAGAAATGACCATTAAGTGACGTCTTATTTACGTCAGTCTGTTAGATGAGTGATGCCGCCGCTGTCTACATAATATGTAAGTGATTCAGTAATTTAAGTATTTGTTTAGTCTATCACTTGCCAAAGTATGTAATGTTTTTTTTTTTAATCAACAGCCTGTTGCTTTTTAATGTTAGAATGTAATATTATATTTGATACATACTGGATACTAATGGCCGGCGGTGGACAGTATACATATGTTAGATGAAGATTCGATGTCAGCCTAGCCTCTTCGATGACGTATACACGAGCCGCGTCTGACAGATACATATATAATAATTAGTACAAAGTATGTAACAAAGTGTAAGACACTAAATTATCACTTCAAAATCACAGTTTTAGGACTATGACGTGTTTAAGACGTCAAAAAAAGTATGTATATGACCATTAAATGACGTCTTATTTACGTCAGTTTGTTACGTGAGTGATGCCGCCGCTGTTTAATATGCATGAATTCAGTAATTTAAGTGTTATTCGTCTATCATCTGCCAAAGTGTGTATTTTTTTTTTTAATTAACAGTCTGTTGCGTTTTAAGGTTATGATCTATATGTTAAACTGATACTGAACCTAAAATCCGGCGGATTCAACTTTCTCAGGATGGTATTGGTCCTGCTGATACTCGTCAATTTCAGAACTCCTTGCAAATCCACGATATCTTCATCGTTCTCATACAATATAGCGTAGACTTTCCAATCCAAACCTTCAACGATCTTACCCAAACCTTTCTGGAGCTGTTCCGCGTTCGGATGAAAATTTATGGAGTAAATATTCGCGTTTCGATACGGCCAAATCACCGATGGCCTGTGCGTCTGCACGTGAGGCAATTCCAAATGAGTGCTTATAGATTCCACCACCGTTGCCACTCTCGAGGTTTGCGGTCCGAATAAGGCAACAATCCCGTCGTCTTCCTCTTCAAGCATCTGACACACTTCACCCAATCATTCTACTTCATGTCTTCCAATACCGTTTTTTACTTACCAGTATGATGCGCCGTGAAGGAGTTTTGTTTGGGGACATGCTTGATGACGGTCCTGAAGAATATTGCCGTGTTAAAATGATTGAAGTGGTTGACAGCGCACTTGAATGCCGTCTCTACATGTGCGTCATCATCATCATGAAAAAGCGCACCTAATTTATCCAACACGAAATTAATGCAATGAAGTTAATTTAGATTCAATTATAGTTACCTATAGTGTAAACGTCGACGCTTTTTGTTTGGGTGACGCACTTGAAGATGGAAAAACAAATCAGTAGAGCTCTTAACACCATCGCACAATGCTATAAAATTGGATAGAATATTTTTGAAGCGATTTAGCGATTCGAACAGGCCAATTCATTAACTACTATTTTTAATGCACGCGTACATATAGAAATAATAACAACATTGGTTGCGTTCGAGCCAAACTAACAGCTGCACTTCGCTGTTGTTCACGTCAAAGTATTTCGAAATTTGCTTCCCGCGTTTCAAATGTTATCAAAAAAAAAAAATACTATTACAGTGTATGAAGTCGACGAGGATTCAAACCCCATATTATGTAAAGATATACATCAGGATCCAAGGAAATTTGCTCAAAAAGTTGGAAAGTTTCCAAAATTATGACGGAGAATTGTATAACTTTTAAGCATATAGTACAGTCAAAGAAAAATGTATGTGGACTCTAACACGTAGGCAACACAAATTACAGCAGATGTAGGGGAATATCACCCCTCTCAACACCATCACAATAAACCGCAAACATTTCGTGATCGTAGAAATGTTGGTGTAGAGGATAGAATTATTATTTTAATTATAATTTGTATTTTACCACCTACATTCAATGAATATAAATATTAATATACTCTTTGCTGAAATCGTATATAATGGCCTGGATTCTATAGGTGGGAGGTGGGGGATCAAGCTCGGCACCATTCAACAATAAATAACTTCAAACACAGACAAATAACAATAACAAAGGAAATGTACACGTATGTATGCTATATCAAATAACTTCAAATGACTTGAAACAGCGTTGACTATTTGTGAGCAGTGTTGAAAAGTGGAGATTACTAGTTACGCAATGGTTATATTTCATGGGAGCGGTACACTTCAGTCCAGCATTTATGTTCTTACTGCATACATTTTTCGGAACTACTTTTTAAGAACATTTCGTGTAATAGTAATAAAAAAATGCATATCACTGTATTTGTAAGCCTTGTAGCTACTAAAAACTTGCAAAAAAATTAAAGGTGCAATTTAAAAAAAAATAAAATGGTAGTAGAGAGCCGTAAAAGCCCATTATAACATACGGCATAATGCACTAGTATATGATTAGTATTCATGTACCTACCAAGTGAAATTTTTAAAATATAATGATCGTTCTTTACATCAATCACATTGGTATCGTTATATTATCTATTTCCTGCATATTTGATGCAGTTATAAATCAGATTACATTTACAAACGACATTTTACAACACGGTGTTATGTGCACGGTTATGTTGCACAAATTGCTCGAAATTGCTCGGACGTCGGACCGCGAGCAGGAAGAGCAACCTCTTTGTGATCTAGATTTGCTTGCTCTGAACAAACAAACACGCACAAATCATGCTCTAAAGTACAAACAAAGCGCGTAAATGCCTCGGATCTGCTTAGATCAGACAAACAAACAAACTATTATTCCTATTATAGCTTTGTTTGTTTGTGGTGGCTTGGAGCAGTACTCTACTTGACGACATCAGAAGTAACTTGAGAGCGTCTCAGAGTTGGATTTAAAGTTGGTTGAAACAAACGCGCGGGATTGCAATATATAACCTTAATTATTATACTACTATTGTCACAGGCTATTATGAAATAGGAAAAGTAAAAGTAATTTTTGAAACTAATGAATCTAGACTACAATAAAAATGCATCATATACTATAGTATTTATGTACACTAGCGACACTTTCTAATTGTACGACCTACATGGTAAAATAGGCCCATATGTTTTAGCGTGGGATAGTAGACGGATTTATGCAGTAACTGGCGCTTCGAAATATGTAAACACGATGTGCGGTCTCTCTGTCGGTTTTTTAAAAAACCTAAGACTGGATTTATTATGTGCGAAGTTGAATGCATCTCTTAATGTATTTGTTATCTCTGCGTAGGAATAAATTTATTTGATGTTTGAAGTATTTGGAATAGCTGTAGGTGTTTATTAATGGTTTTAAAAGGTATTTTCATTTTACAGTTGAACTACGACTAGGAACTAAACCAAAGGCATGTTAATTATACCATAACCCAGATAGCACACACACATTCAATGGACGTACACCAGACGTCCAGTTGTGTACAAATCAACGTACAGTGTACGTCCTGTGATGGTACGGTGGATGTCTTGTGGACGTACAATAGACGTCCAAAGTTCACAAAGTTGTATGTACACTGGATGTACATTGTATACGTCCAATGTACGTTGATCCAAGTACATTCACACAACACGTGGACGTTCAGTGGACGTAACGTGGATGTACAGTGAACATCCATATTTGGAACTTATTTCACTTGGTTAATAAATTAAAAAAAATACCTAAGAGTGTGATTATTTACATTAATTATAAAGACAAAAGTATGTTTAAACATAAATATAAGATCTACATAACACCTTCTGTTGCTCTTATATGGGGTACAAATGGAGCCTACTTTTGATTGATGTAAATCAGTTATCATATCGCTTATTTTATATAAACTGCAAGGCTATATCAGTCGATAAGATGGAATTAATTAATTAAAAGAGAAATACTTGAGATATATATTTATTATTGAAGTTCAGGTAATAATTATATTTATTATAATTATTTATTTAGTTCCTTTTCCCTCTTTCGCTGCAGCGACGTAGCCATCTGGCTATTTCGGTTTCCACCTACTTATTCGTAGCGGTAGGAAAACACTTTTGCGCACTTTCTGAAAATCGAAAGTTTAATTAGAAGTTACTTTAAAAAACCTAAAGAATCATGAATGCTTCATACATGCAGATTACGCAAACAGTCCTTTTATACAAGCATTAATAAAATTTCATACCGCTAATATCGTTTATAAAAATAAAAATTGTTGATTTATTTTTAACTCACCCAATAATAAGATTGCTAATTTCAGTTCCCGAAAACTTTTCTTTGCTTTCCATCCCAAAAAAAACTGTACTCCGCTCCAGCAAATTTATTTGTGATCAATTTCCCTGCTGATCGGTACACAAAATCGTAAATATTGTTTCCTCCTAGCCTGGATATTTCCCTTACCTATAAATTTATACATATAGTCATAATATATAGAGTATTAGAAAACGTAATAATAAATCAAGCAATAATTACAATCGAGAATATTTCAATACACTTGCGCAAAACAAATTTCACTTCACCAATTTCAAGTGAAGTGAATATTTATAGAAGGTATTACTACAATATAATTTTGGCAGTACTTGCTGATCAAAAAATCGAAAAGACCGTTTAGAAAAATAGATAAAACTAGATCTATCGATTAAATGTTGTTTAAAGGTTGTCACATTATGATTAGATTAAATCATTGAGAATTCAAACATAAGTTGAATTGTCGAGAATCATCAAGTTCTCTTATAATGCGCATTCGATTCTCACCGGCTAAGCTAGGTATATAGTTTCGTTGAGGTGTACACAAAATTATGCGTGAAGTTATTTATTTCATAAATAATTCATAATTTATTTTGATAATACAACCTATATAGATCACAAACAAGAGTAACCGGTACCTAAATACGACTATACTACATTGAAGCTGATTTTTATTTGCCTCCGTAGCCCGCGCCAGTTACGCGTATTTTAACCGGCACTGATACTAAATTTTAATATAAATAATAATTAAAAAATATAAATATAGATACTAATATGTTTAAAACTGTTTGGGATACCTTCGAAGTGTTTAAAACTGTTTGGAATACCTTCGAAATGTTTAAAACTTTTTGGAAGGGTTTCACTCTCACCCAACAATGCATAGGTTATGTTTTATTTCTTCGCCGGTAACAAACTTACATTGCCGGCTAAGGGCATAAGAAACGGTGCCGGCACCAAAAATTTTAAAAAGCCGGCGCTGGTTACAATATGTCTAAAAATTAAAAGCTGGCGCCGGCTATGGAGATACTTCCTTTCTTATATAATACCATGTATACCTGCATATAAATTTATTGATATGACAATGACATACAGACTAATTCATACGTGCAAAAATTATCTACAAAACAATTATATTGATGATAGAGATCCTCATACAATGCGAAAATATGTATACATACTTATATTATGTAGATGTAGTCCAATCCACAAATGTTTTCCGAAGCACCACAATGCCGGCCATTTCGGCTTATGGAGGTTGTTGTGATCACAGAACATAACCTATTGTGAGGCATCGGTAAACAATTCGTGAATTGAACTATAATTGTTTATACCCTAAGTACTATAAGCAAAAGTGCGATATATTATAATTACCTTTTATTAACACACACTGTCACTCTACAATTAGCCATCGAAAATCGAAATGCTAGAAACCGTTATGCTGCTGTTATGCACGCACTTCAAACCAACTTCAAACGTAACCCGCCTGTTTACGGGACGCTCGATTCAGCTCGGTCCTCATCGTCCTTCCGCGGTTAAAAGTGTGAGTGATTTAAAAATGAAAAACTATTTTAACAATCATGTTAAAATTAAATAATTATTCCTTTATTATTCTGCGTATATTTATTTTTTACCAGGTTAACGTCCATAAAAAAATCAGCGTAGCCCCTATGCAATCGCATGGGACAGAGAAGCTGTTAAAATTTTAAACATTTTTAACATTATTTAGAATAATACTTGCGTATAATATGTAAATATTACACAGCATAGTCCTAATATCAAATTAGTATTAAAGTTATTACTATTATATTTCTCATTAAACATACCTAATAAAAAATATTATTTTGTATCTTAACGACAACAATGTCCACCCCTGTTCGTCCATCGTACATAAACTCAAGCTGTCCGCTGTACATACATTCAAATACATCCAATGTACGTCCACCTTTTGTCCATGTACGTTTGTACCTAAAATGGACTTATATCGGACGTCCATCGGACATTGTGTGCTATATGGGAAATAGCAATATCAATGGGTTTATTACTTTTATTCATTTTATACGTATGCAAATAATAATGAAAGTATCAAAATGGATCGCATGAAGACATTTAAAGTATTATACTGAAATCAGTAAAGCATATCTCCGTTATGAATGAAACATTTTTTTCAATATTACTGAACACATAACTAAATTACGACAGTCCCTATGTAAGATATTAAACAATATTGTAATAAGGATTATTACTACTTCCATTTTTCGTGAAGTGGGTGTTGCGCCGATTAATTGATTAAATGCAGAGAAATTTGAAGTAATGTCGTTATTGACAGAAATGCATGTTTTGTTTTCCCTGCAGCGTTACCCAAATATGCTTATATTTTGTTATCTAATTAATGTCTGATGATTTCATATCATTTTTTTAATTCGCTCCGGCTTCCTTCTTTAACATTAAATAATAAAGGAGATATGGCGAGAATGCATTCAAAACCAGAACGAAAAGCTCTACACTCGTCAGAAATATGTTTTATTTGGTTATAGTAATGGTATGTTTTCATCAACATTATAATAACAAGATAAAATAATATTTAGATTATAAATTCCCTACTTTCAAATATTTTACCTCAAAAGTCCTACAATATCTTTTCAAAAGAAATACAAAATTTGAATTAGTGCTAAATCGAATAGTAGTGATAGCTATAAATACTTTATATAAATATTAATTCTTCATTATATTAATATCGAAAAAAGGAGCCGCGGTGAATTAAAAATAGTTATGAAAACAATCACTATGAATCAATTGGATTAAAAAACACAAACATATTTAGTAAAGCTGTAGGAATGTGTAAAGAAAACAAAACATCTGTTTGTATACAATATTATATTTAAGGTAAGTAATTGAAAAAATTGGAATTGTGCTAACCGAGGTAAGTCGGCAGGCATAAGTATGCGCCTTTGATGTATTTAATTCTCTCTATTTTTTAAGATCAATGTTTTTTCTATGTTTATTTACTGCATTCTTCCTTACATTTGAAGTAGATTTACTACAAAAAAAAACAGCGAGACCGCACATCTGTGTTTACATATTTCGAAGACGGCAGTGAATGCATAAGCCGTCTACTATCCATGCTACACATTTAGGCTCTATTTTATGCTGTAGGTCGTACAATTAGAAAGTGTCGCTAGTGTACCTACCAAGTGAAGTTTTTAAAATATAAAGATCGTTCTTTACATCATTCACATTGGTATCATTATATTATCCATATGGTGCATATTTGATGCCGGTATAAATCGGATTACATTTACAAACGACAGTTTACACACGGTGTTAGCGCGATTAGGTTATGTTGCACAAATTGCTCGTAATTGCTCGGACGTCGGATCGCGAGCAGAAAGAGGAACCTCTTTGTGATCTGGATTTGCTTGCTCTAAACAAACAAACACACACAAATCATGCTCTAAAATACAAACAAACGCGTAAAATTCCATGGATCCGCTTAGATCAGACAAACAAACAAACAAACCTATTATGTTATTATACACCATTTTGACGTCTGTTATAAGAGAGATCGGTAGTTTAATAAAATTAGTGATCGCTAAGGGCCTCTATCAGGCTAAAATTAAAGGAATGAACATTTTTAAGTTGTTACCTAAACTTATATTTCGTAGTAGACAATTAAATTATTAAATTATTTTGGAAATTTCGATAATTTTTAAATTAAAATCGTTTGATTGTTTTCGATTCGATCATTGGAAGAAGATTGTTGACTTTCTTTTTGTAGGTGCTCATTTGGGTTTTTATGCATAATTTTTCGCAATGCTTAATATTATTGGCTTTCTTTTTCTTTATAGGCGCTATCAAACGCGAAATCTCATTCCAATAAAATTCATAATTGAATGATCATCGAACGATCGTCATATCGAATGATGCCTTTTTCGTCATTCGATTACGCTCATCACCATTAGTTTATGGTGTTTCCGGTAAAATAAAAAATGCATTTGAGTATGTATCTATCGTCCAAAAGTATTTTATTTGTGTATTACTATCTAGGCTATTTTCGCTATGTGACTGACAAAGACAAAGTAACTTTATCTGAATTTTCCAATCGTCCAGTCCATCATTTTCGGTCCTAAGTGGCTACGGAATGCTTATGTATTTTAGTTATTTTAAAGTGTAGTTAGTTTCTTTTATACCTTTAATGTTTTATTCAATATCCAATGTTTGTGTTTTACAAGCTTCATACAATTTTGATAGTACAATCTAATTTTAAAGTTTGACTATTCTTCAGCCATTTTAAAATTGTAAGTATTTCATTATTTAACCTTTTTTATATTTGTTAAATTTTCTTCTATACCTTTTTTACATTTTCCAATTCTTATATAATTTTATATTTTGCTAATTACTTTTTACGTGATTTTTTTTGACTTCTTGGATTTTCTTTAGCTAATAATGTTTGATTA
Organism: Protaetia brevitarsis; assembly: GCA_004143645.1. Classification (NCBI taxonomy): domain Eukaryota; kingdom Metazoa; phylum Arthropoda; class Insecta; order Coleoptera; family Scarabaeidae; genus Protaetia; species Protaetia brevitarsis. The sequence goes on along the minus strand of RXPK01002428.1, from coordinate 30,502 downwards.
GAACGACAGCTGTCGCTTCTGTGATATCAAAGAATCTTTGTGAGGAACTAGACCTTTTATTTGATTTAATTCCTGAATTATTAACTCACACAGAATTATATTTATGTTTCAGTTATTACTGATTTTAAAAATTAGGCTTTAATTAAAACAAATAATTTTTTGTACAACTAGAACTTTTATTGTAACAATAAAATATTTTATACGAGTATAAAACTTTAAATAGGTATAAGAGATTTTGTAAATTTACAAAAAAATAATTTTTTGTTTGTTATTACACATTAAATAACTTGATTTCTTAATTTTTCATTGTAGCTTATTGTATTTGTTATACGGATTCTCACGTTTATCTGGAATAATCCCTACGCTTGAGTATTCACTTGAACCCTTCAATTTATACCTGCGGTTTAGAACAAATTCCACCAAATCCGATTGAGAAGACGTAACTTTCAACAGTTGAGGTTTGTCATTCAAAACACGACCAACACGTTGCATGTTTAAATAGACATCTTCATGGACTCCGATAAATTTTAGAATTTCTTGTACTTGGTCATAGTCACTCTTGCCAAATATCGATAGATTGGGCAGATTGACAAATATGAGATCATAAGTTTGTTCGCGTCGCATGAACTATTTGCACTATTATACACTTTCGCACACAAAAGTTCTAAAAAGTTCTAAAAAGTGCAAATAGTTCATGCGACGCGAACAAACTCTATGATTCTGGGGTCTGGTCAACCGATATTGCAATAAGACATTTTCTTGTTCCATCAAAATTGATTTAATTTCATGGAAATCTGGGTGAGCTTTCTCATCTCGTGTCGTGTTAAAGAGAGTCCGAATATCTTCAATATCCTCATCTGTTTTGAGCAGGATGTTTTCGATTTCAGCCATGATCTCTTTTACTTTAGCACTTAATTTCATATGTATTTCCTCAAACTTTGTTTCCCGACTTTTATTGTTCAGTGAAAGATCACTTACCTTATATTCCAATTGTCGTAATTCATATATTTGCATGTTAGGTAGAGAGTTTAAGACTTTCTGATCGATATACTTGCTCAATGTATCAACGCTAATCCTTAACTCTTGGATTTCATTTTGTATTCTGGTGGTTTCGCCAAATGTATTGCTTCTCTGATATTTATTAATCTCATCGTCAAGTTTTTTGATTTTCGTCAATGTGTTTAGAATACTTTTCAATATCGGCAGCGATTCGTATTCTCGTAACTGAGATTTTAGGGACTCTTCTTTCTTGGCTGCCCGCACTTTTGTTTCTTCCAGTTCCTTTTTTAGTAATGAGTATTTTAACTTTTCATCTTTTACTGCCCACACTTTTGCTTCTTCCAGTTTCTTTTCTAGTAATGAGTATTTGAACTCTTCAACTTTCACTGCCTGCTCTTTTGCTCCTTCCAGTTCATTTTTTAGTAATAAGCATTTTAACTTTTCATCTTTTACTGCCTGCACTTTTGCTTCTTCCAGTTCATTTTTTAGTAATAAGCATTTTAACTTTACATCTTTTACTGCCTGCACTTTTGCTTCTTCCAGTTCCTTTTTTAGTAATAAGCATTTTAACTTTTCATCTTCTAGTGTTTTCTCCAGACCTCCATAATATTTCACTTTCTCGTCATATTCAGCTCTTGGTATTTGTACATGTGTTTCAGTTTGAGTTGAATTATTTGCACCCATTGTTTACTTTTGTTTTATTTTATTAAACTATGATATAAATGTGTAGGTACGTACATACAAATTGTGATGTATTGGCTGCTTAAAACAGAACACAACAAAGCTTGTATCACTTAACTTCATCTGAGAAAACACCACCTGAGCACATGCACATTATATAAACATAAATTCATTGCTCCTAGGAATACCTGATTTTATACAAGTGCTGTAGTTATAGATAAGGTAGGTTTCACACAGCCTAAAAAAATAAATAAACTATAGCACAGAATGAACAGAAAGGACAGCTAGATGGCAGCTGATATCCCAGGTCATTAACATGGACGCCATTAAAGCAAAATTCAGAGGGGCAAATTTTGAATTATCAAAAAATCATTAATAGGTTAAGTACTTGCAGATTTAATTTTTTAGATTAATTACATACATATACAAATATTTATAACTCAAGAATATTTTTCTGTAATTTGTGCCGTTTATGTCAGAATAACGTTTTTCACATTTGTCGTAAACCGAAAATGGCAAAACTACTTTTTCAGAGCAAAAATGTCTCTAGTAGCAAAATTTAAAATTCCCGCAATTATTTTTAGTAACTTCATCATTGAAACACCAAATTACCAATAATTTTGTATTAGATTACTAGTTGCTTTGTCGTCTTTCTGTTGAAGTTACTGAGAATAATTGTGGGAAATTTAAATTTTGCTACTAGGGGCACAAAGATTAATGTTTGAAAATTGTTACACAATTGGAAAGGCAGCTGAAACACTATATCTGAATAAATTTTACTTGTTATTATAAAATGGTGTTTTTTACACATGATCTTCCACTAAAAGATTGACTAACAAAACAATGTTTATACTAGACAATATTGGAAAAATTTGAAACAATGCAGAAGATAAGTTGTGCTAGATTTATGAGGACAAAACTAATTAATAATTTGAATAACGATAAAATGTAGTTGAATTGTAAATTTACGAAATGGCGATTTCAGTGCGTGCACAAATATTGCGATTGGCTGTTATCCTTTCTATTTATTCTGTGACTGTAGTGTTTATAAGGTACACTCTGTTCACTCATAATTTGGACGATCTTTGAATATAATAGGCATACTATATTTATATGAGTATAAATATATTATGCTACCTTCGCGATAACATATATATGGGCGTAAATATTCTGTAAATGTTTGATGCATTAGAAGAAAAATGTTGCAGTGGCTTCAAAATTATTTATCTGGAAGGAAGTTCAATTCGTGTGTATATTCAAAGATATTTGATTGTCTCAACCTTGAACATGGCGTACCTCAATGTAGTATCCTGGGCCCTTTACTTTCCAGCTTGTATGTAAATGATGTTTGATTCAAATTTTCATTGAACAAACATATTTATGGACTATGCCGTAGATTAAGACTATTTGCTAATAGATTCTTCTATTTATCGGATTTTATGCCACTAAGTGCCATATATACAATTTATTTTTCTTTGGTTGAATCAATTATAGGTTATGGTGTCACTGTTTATGGAAATGCAACGGAATATTTATCAATAACATTATTTCTGCGCAAAGATTGATTTTAAAAAATTTGCCAACAATTCGACCAGCTGGAAGAGATCGGTTTAAAGAAACAAAAATCTCCTCAATTAAAAAAAGATTATGTATATTTCGGCTGATATTTCAATTTAGAAGAATTTCCAAAAGTTGAGGATGATATGATAACTAGATCAATTAATGCTGGAGACCTACAACTCCTCTTGTACAATAATAAATACGTACGTAGAATCCTTTAGGTGTTAATTGCTGTTTTGTACAACTATCTACCTATAGAATTAAGCAAATCATTATCAATGCTAAAGAAAATTTTGAAAAAAATATCTAATTTAATATTTATTTCTTATTTCTGTTTTGTATTCGTTGTTAATTTAAGCTCATAAAATGTCTATATTATTTAATTTATATATGTCTCATTTGTATGTATTTTTAAGTTTATATTGTAGGTAATTTTAAAGTTTGACTATTCTTCAGCTGCTTTAAAATTGTAAGTATTTCATTTAACCTTTTTTATATTTGTTAAACTTTCTTCTATAACTTTTTTACATTTTCCAATTCTTATATAATTTTATATTTTGCTAATTACTTATCGGTTATCGCGAATTTTTTTGATTTTTTTGATTTTCTTTAGCTGTCCTGATAATGTTTGATTAGAATGAAAGCTGTCGCTTCTGTAATATTAAAGAATCTTTGTGAGGAACTAGATCTTTTATTTGATTTAATTCCTGAATTATTAACTCACACAGGATTATATTTATGTTTCAGTTATCACTGATTTTAAAAATTAGGTATTAATTAAAACAAATAATTTTTTCTATAACTAGAACATTTATTGTAACAATAAAATATTTTATACGAGTATAAAACTTTAAATAGGTATAAGAGATTTTGTAAATTTACAAAAAAATAATTTTTTGTTTGTTATTATACATTAAATAACTTGATTTCTTAATTTCATATTGTAGCTTATTGTATTTGTTATGCCGGATTCTCACGTTTATCTGGAATAACCCCTACGCTTGAGTATTCACTTGAACCCTTCAATTTATATCTGCGGTTTAGAACAAATTCCACCAAATCCGATTGAGAAGACGTAACTTTCAACAGTTTAGGTTTGTCATCCAAAACACGACCAACACGTCGCACATTTAAATCGACATCTTCATGGACTCCAATAAATTTTAGAATTTCTTGTACTTGCTGGTAGTCAGTCTTGCCAAACATCGATTTGTCGGGCAGATTGCAAAATATGAGATTATGATTCTGGGGTCTGGTCAACCGGTATTGCAATAAGACATTTTCTTGTTCCATCAAAATTGATTTAATTTTATGGAAATCTGGGTGAGCTTTCTCATCTCGTGTCGTGTTAAAGAGAGTCCGATTATCTTCAATATCCTCACGTATTTTGAGTAGGATGTTTTCGATTTCAGCCACAGTCTTTTTTATTGTAGTGCTTAATTGCATATGTATTTCCTCATACTTTGTTTCCCGACTTTTATTGTACAGTGAAAGTTCCCTTACCTTATCTTCCAATTGTCGTAATTCATTTATTTGCATGTTAGGTAGAGAGTTTAAGACTTTCTGATCGATATACTTGCTCAATGTATCAACGCTAATCCTTAACTTTTGGATTTCATTTTGTATTCTGGTGGTTTCATCAAATGTATTGCTTCTCTGATATTTATTAATCTCATCGTCAAGTTCTTTGATTTTCGTTAATGTGTTTAGAATACTTTTCAATATCGGCAGCGATTCGTATTCTCGTAACTGAGATTTTAGGGATTCTTCTTTCTTGGCTGCCCGCACTTTTGTATCTTCCAGTTCCTTTTTTAGTAATGAGTATTTTAACTTTTCATCTTTTACTGTTTTCTCCAGACTTCCATAATATTTCGCTTTCTCGAAGTATTCAGCTCTTGGTATGTGTACATGTGTTTCGGTTTCAGTTGAATTATTTGCACCCATTGTTTTATTTACAAATTGTGATGTAGTGGCTGCTTAAAATAGAACACATCAAAGCTTAAGTATCACTTAACTTCATCTGAGAAAACACCACTTGTGCGCATTATATAAACATAAATTCATTGCTCCTGGGAATACCTGATTTTATGCAAGTGTAGTGATTATAGATAAGGTAGAAAGGTAGGTTTCACACAGCCTAAAAAAATAAATAAACTATAGCACAGAATGAACAGAAAGGACAGCTAGATAAGAGCAGCTGATATCCAAGGTCATTAACATGGACGCCATTAAAGCAAAATTCAGAGGGGCAAATTTAGAATATAAAAAATCATTAATAGGTTAAGTACTTGCACATTTAATTCATTAGATTAACTACATACATATACAAATATTTATAACTCCAGAATATTTTTCTGTAATTTGTGTCGCGTATATCAGAATAACGTTTTTCACATTTGTCGTTGTAAACCGAAAATGGCAAAATACTTTTTCAGAGCAAAAATGTCTCTAGTAGCAAAATTTAAAATTCCCGGAATTACTTTTAGTAACTTCATCATTGAAACACCAAATTACCAATAATTTTGTATTAGATTACTAGTTGCTTTGTCGTCTTTCTGTTGAAGTTACTAAGAATAATTGTGGGAAATTTAAATTTTGCTATTAGGGGTACAAATATTAATGTTTGAAAATTGTTACACAATTGGAAAGGCAGCTGAAGCACTATATCTGAATATATTTTACTTGTTGTTATAAAATGGTGTTTTTTACAGATGATCTTTCACTAAAAAATGACTATTAAGACAATGTTTATAGTAAACAATATTGGAAAAATTTGAAACAATGCAGAAGATAAGTTGTGCTAGATTTATGAGGACAAAACTGTATATATACAGATGCAGTTTGAATCACGATAAAATGTAATTGAATTGCAAATTTATAAAATGGCGATTTCAGTGCGTACACAAATATTGCGATTAGCTGTTATCTTTTCTATTTATTCTGTGACTGTGTGTTTATAAGGTACACTCTGTTCACTCATAATTTGGACGATCTTTGAATATAATAGGCATAGTATTGTATACGTGAGCATAAATATATTATTCTACCTTCGCGATAGCAAATATATGGACGTAAATATGCTGTAAATGTTTGAGGTATTAGAAGAAAAATGTTGCAGTGGCTTCAAAATTATTTATCTGGAAGGAAAGTCAATTCGTGTGTAGATTCAAAGATATTTGATTGTCTCAACCTTGAACATGGCGTACCTCAATGTAGTATCCTGGGCCCTATACTTTCCAGCTTGTATATAAATGATGTTTGATTGAAATTTTCATTGAAATAAACATATTTATGAACTATACCGTAGATTAAGGCTATTTGCCAATAGATTCTTCTATTTATCGCATTTTATGCCACTAAGTGCCATGCATACAATTTATTTTTCTTTGGTTGAATCAATTATAGGTTATGGTGTCACTATTTAATCAATAACATTATTTCTGCCCAAAGATTGATTTTAAAAAATATCAAACATTTCGGACCACTTGAATTAGATCGGTTTAAAGAAACAAAAATCTCCTCAATTAAAAAAAATATGTATATTTCGGCTGATATTTCAATTTAAGAAGAATTTCAAGAATTGAGAAATGATATGATAACTAGATCAATTAATGCTGGAGACCTACAACTCCTCTTGTACAATAATAAATACGTACTGCTGTGAACTGATTGTCCAAGCATACATTTAAAGAAATTAAAAATGACAAAATTAATTTAGCTAGCTCAGCAAATATGAAATTAAAAGGGCGCCAGAGATTCTTATATCTCAGAGTAACTTTCATGAAAAGTAATAGTGGGCGTTTGCAAAATTGACTTTCTTTAAAATCCCCAAAAATTGAAATGGCTGATTCAAAAAACTAAAAGAACTGTAATTTTAAGATGATATTTACAATCATTAAATTTATTATTTAAAAAGAAAAAAGAAAAAAAAAACATTTGATACAAATTACAGGAAAAATTAAAACCATGAATATAAGATTCTGGCAAAAAGAAACCTGCATAAGACTCTACAATTAAAAAAGGCAATGCAAATCCTTTAGCAAACAAAATGGTGAATTCGTTCTAGAAGGAATTTCATATACCACAAAAAATCCACGTGGTCTCAAAAATTCAAAGCAAAGTACAATTTAAATCAATTTAACGTAGAAAACCCAGCAAAATCAAAATGAAATTAAATTACAAGCCCAAAGCTTCTCTTCACCTACCCCGAGGTGATTAAAATAAAATTAATTTGAGAAATACAAAAAAACGGAAAATTTAAACTCAAAACGCGATCACTTCTAAAACGAAAATTATTAAAGAGCCTTACATGAATATTGTGCACAACGATATAACACTTATTAATAACTAGTGAGTTGCTAGATGGACGATTTTAAAATTTCAAAGCAACGAACTACATCTTAAAATTAAAAAGAATTACCAGAAACGGTAACCAAGAGAACTAAACAAGACAATACACGCGCTCGTCCATCTGGTAACTGCCGAGGCCTCAAGGTAACACACTCAATATTATGAAATTTACATCTGCGTGCGATGAAGGCGCAAACGCATCGCAAAGAAAAACTAAGCATATAAACTATACAATACTGGAGTACGCCAAAATGTACAAATAAATGAAAATAACTATACACAACTGAACAATAAAATACTCAAACAAAATATTAAATTCTTAGCAAAATTTAAAAACAAGTGAGAATTTGCGCCGGCGGCAACGCCAAAACTTGAATTTGGAAATTAAACAGGATAAGTTCAAACAACCGGGAAGCCATTCAATAGCAGTAGTAGAATCCTTAGGTGTTAATTGCTGTTTGTACAACTATTTCTACCTATAGCATTAAGCAAACATAATCACTGCTAAAAAATTTGAAAAAATATCTAATTTAATATTTATTTTTATTTCAGTTTGATTCTTTTAATTAAGTTCTTAAATGTCTATATTATTTAATTTATATATGTCTCATTTGTATGTATTTTTAAGTTTATATTGTAGGTATCAATTTTGATTAATAAAACAATTATTAATAATAGTATTGATGTAAAATAAAGTAAATAATTTTGGATTGTAAACAGTGAAGTAAGAACGTAAAATAAGTGGATAATAGTATTTGATTTTTTTATCTTATCAGTAGCATTAGCAATGTAAATTATATTTTATTTCTTTACAATTATTTTTGACCAATTAATTAATATACACGGCACCGATCCACTAAAAGAACCGATTTTTCTCCATACACGGCACCAAAATGACATTAAAATGTATGTCACCTGGGGTTTTTATCTTTCCAAATTATTTTACAGAATAAATTGTATTGTAGCCCCTATAAGGTTATCTCTATGCCTGTAAGCATTTATTATAGTTTTACAGATAATATTACAGACGCTGCAGGTATGTATATAATCCCACCATAAATTTCCTATACTTCCACCTTTTGGGCTACCTACTCCTATTTTTACTTGAGCAGAAGTTGTTTCTACAAAAAAATAACTGAGGGTCATGCGGATTATGATTAAACAGAGTGTACATATGGTTTTTCTATGAACAGAAAAATAGGAAACCAAGAATAAGTGTAAACAATCAAATGGAAACGAAATAATATTCGCGAATACAGCACTTTTGATATTGTTCCTTGCAGATAACATTTACAATTTTAATACTTCATTTAAGGGTGGGCAAGATTATAAAAAATTTCATCACTGTCAAAAATGGTAAAATTCATAATTCTTTTAAAAAATAGATGTCTCTGTAGGTACCATTTCTAACGTTCTAAACAAAAAAATATTTATGCTTATACAAATGGGTGGTTATAGAGAAGTATTTGACGAAATAAGAGGGGATAGGATAGAACGGTAAATGGTGAGTAGGGGCGCATAGTATATTTGACCGATTTGAAATGTGTAGCATATCTACTATTTCCAACATATTTCCAGTGTGTCGAGTGGTCGGGCAGATTTGCAGATGGATACATCGTACAGAGCAGGTAGCGTAGGTACTCAACGCGTACAGCAAAGGAAAAAAAGCTATCGGGATAATGAGAAAAAAACATCGTTTAATTTTTGAGGAATTAATGGTGATATAGTGAATATTAAATATGAGAAATAAAAATAATTTATTAATTGCTTCGACTGGTGGAAATATGTTATGTTATTTTCTTTCACGGTTTTAACATTCGATGTTAAAAAGATGCCAAAAATTATTATTTATTCTTATATATTTGGTAAAAGTATTTTTTACATTCTCAATTATTAAAGAATCGGGTATAGTTATCTTAAATTTTATTTTAAAAAAATACCGCAATCTAACAGTCAGCAGATGGAGATTAGTACCATTACACTTTAAAAACTGAACTTATTCTTCTTAAGTATATGTGTGATTTTTTTATGACAATTTTTCATTAATAATAATTGGCACGGCAATAAATATAGCGGTGAATGTTTTTTTTTTATAAATAAAAGAGTATTATGTATATTTTACATTACAAGTAACTGTGAACTGAAAAAAAAATGCCATACGCTTTATCGCACTAGTCACTCACGGTGTTTACAGTTGACCAGGCCAAAAAAGGATTTGACATTAGGTAACTGATTGAATACAGCTAAAATGCGTAATGTCAAAATTTTGAATTTCCTAACCAGTAGTATGAGTCATGTGAATAAAATTATCCACTAATAGATAATTAATAAAACATACCTACATCAAACGCATTTTATTTTTGATGTGTATTCTTTATTTCTCCTTTCCGAATTATCGGCAGTCCTGATATATTCAACCACGTATTAGTTTCTAACGGCCGACATGCTCTTGTGTATTCTGTTGTAAATATTAAATTGAAAGCAAAAGTTATATAGTTGAGTGTTTCAAATTAATGCAATTTCTAATAATCAAGAAATCAAAAGAATATTCGGAGAAAGCTTTATTGAAATATAATGAACACCTTGAGCGTTCACGTAGGTACCATTTGGAGGGCACTTCTTTCAATTTTCTATGATCTTATCTTAAAATGAACAAAGAAATTTAAGATACGGCGGTATATACTGCTGTTAGCCGAAAAGATATAAATTCTTTATTACTATTTTGTATATCCTGTTATATCTCTAAGGCCAACTATTTTACAATCCCACAAAATTGTATACGCAATTTTCCCTGACAGGCAGACACGGCAGATAGTTTATTTCCTTTGTTGTACTAAGGACATCGTAGGCAATGGGTATAGTGCGACCGTTGTCTTTCGTCTGTTCAACATACCCACATATCTATGTAGCTCACTCGTATGCCCTGGAACGCTGTGGTAGTACTATTGCAGAGTTTTATACGTAATACGTATTATTAATAAAATATAAATGAAAATATAGAATTTATTCTTAAATGTAATAATATTGCATCATTTATTAGATGGATATTTCCATATTTCAATATTCTGTATACGTTTACGGCTCCATCTTACGGCAAAAGGACAAAGGTGGTGTTTTCTATGTAGGGGTGTTCAAATACTTCTTTGTACATGTAGTTGGTGTAAAAAAAAAGACCAAGGTCAATCTTTCATTTTGAATAGGTTTTGGCATAACAACTGTACAATTTCATTTTCTTTTTTGTAAATATGATGTATGTAACATCATCTGCGGGCTCAAACTCTTACTTCGTATTTTTTATATTAGTTTAAAATTAAGTTTTATTCTTATTTACTTTTTCAACAGTTTAACTTGAGACTCAATAACTAGAAACTATTAACTTATTACTATATAATTTTACATTAATTCTTCCTTAAAAGATGCAAAACCTGTGAAGTTATAGTTATTGCCGATTTGCAGGGATCTGTAACAATCTTGCCCAGCCTTAATTATTTAACTAATTTTGCACTTCTGCTGCTCGAATATAGGTGGCGCTCAGATCTCGCTGGAGAAATAAAATTGCGCCGCGGCTCCCTTCATTGTAGATATCACCGATATCACAGTTCATCGTCCATCACACTTAAATCAGTGAATCAGTCGTAAATTCCAGTTGTTAGTGTGTTGTTCGTAATGTTTTAACAGTGTTGGGTGCCTCGTAATTTGATAATACATACATACGGTCTTTATATCCGATTTGCTCCTAACTAATATTACTAAACAGTACTCGTGATATTTCCGCAGATAATAAATACAAAGATGAAGTGGTTCGCAATTAGTGCCCTGTTGATCATAGGTGAGGCATTATATTGTTTCGTTTATTTTCGTCATCAATTAATCACCTTTGACATCGTGTTCGATGAATAATTTTCCAATTATCGTAATGCGTCTTTCATTAATGGTGTGTTACTGATTAGTTACTTAGATTGCTTTTTTGTTTGATAAAGTGTCTCTCATGTAGGTAACTAATTTAGTTTAAGTTAACAATGTTTTTAGTATTAAAACATTTTGTCATTTTATTTTCGTTGTTTAACACATGAATTGTTTTTATTTAATTTGGCGTTTATCGTTGTTTAAAAAATATTTTAGATGTTATAGAAAGATACTTTTGTTATCTTTATATTACTGTTTTGTCATATGCATTAACTTTTTTTTATATATTCATTCGACCTTCATTCTGAAAAATATCAAGTTGTTGTAAATAAAAACTGCACATATTTTTTCTTTAAACAACTACATTCACCTGCGTAGTTGCTGTGATAACAGGATTTCCTAATTCTATTTGAAAATTCGTGATTTTATTGATTTAAACTTTCTTGTCTTCTTAAACATATAAATTATTATAATTTAATTTTGCTTCCATTATCTTTTTTAATTGCGGTTTTCCAATGTCCTTATTAGCACTATCCTAATCTAATATTTTGCTTGTTTTTTCGGCCGTTTTTATATCTACAATATTGTGCATATAATAGACGTAACTGTTTTTGTGTGTCGCCTTGTTAAAACAATTAAATTATATTACTAACACAAATAACGAATTATTAACTGTGTTATTCTGCGAATTTATTGCTGTGGGTGATATGTTAAAACAAATTTTCCGCTAGAATAAGCCACAATGGTACCCGCTCAATTATTGACGAAGAAGAATTCCCTGTGTCATATGTAGCTATTCCCATTGATAAGAACGATATGCAATATTACTCATATAATTCCCACATGCAGTTTTAAAGCCAGATAACTTACTCCCAATATCAATTTCGCTTACTCATTCGCTTTGTTTTACTCTATTTTTTTAATGCATTTTTAAGAATATATTCTTGTAATTTTCAACCAAAAGCCTAAAAAGAACTAAACCCGGACTTTGTTTATTACATTACGTTATTGCATTCTCTAATCACGTATTCATAAGTTTAGAGTACAGAAAATATTAGATATAATAAGTAGAAGCACTTTGTCCCGTAAAAATCGTATCGTCATTGTAAAATAAGCGAATAATCACGGTAATTAACACAGTTATTAATGGAGAAAAAATAATAATAAATAATAAATATACTAGTGGAATCTTGCGTGTTTTTATTCGACATTAAACATGTCGTTTTAATTGATTTAAAATACATAAAAACTAGTAGGCCATAAATTTGCAGCGGAAGTAAAATAGTACGAATTAAAAAAAAAAACGACCTTTTCAATGTCACATATTTTCATTCCTCTCCCATCACAGCTTAAAATTAGTGTTCGAACTTGAAATATTTTTTTTTCCCGTATTTTATCTGTACGAAACTATGTTAAGTACAGAAAAGTACTTAATTTTTTCAGAGATAGAAAGATCTATTCGTTGAAGTACAGATATTTATGTAAGGTGAAATTCATGTATAGTATTTACAGATTCTGTGACAGTGTCTTATAGAAGAGATCAATAATATAAGCATGCATGTGAATAATGGCCAAATTCGCACTGTTCCAATTTTATCTAGAGAATCAATGCGGTTTGATTAAAAAGAAAGGATAATAACGCTTTTTATATAAATAGGTATCTTGTCGTACACAAACACAACAATATTTTAATGTGCAAATTTCGTGAAAATACGCCAATACAAATGTTAAAAATAAGCAACGTTTTCAGATTAATAAAGTGAGTAGTGCTAATGTATTGTAGACAACAATATTCGAATGTGCTAATTCCGTAAAAATAAACCAAGATTTTGTTAATTACCCTCCTGCAGTGACAGTAATTCGCAGCATGTAATAGTATATTTCAAACCAAGGAAGGAAAGTGCTTTATAGCAGGCTGCGACAAATATTATAAATCCAGCCGATTAAAGGCGAGGTTTGTAATTAACTCAAGGCCTGCAATAGCACGCGGTTTGAATACGATTTTTTTTCCCAGCCAGTCCAATTTTAACTAATTAAATGTCTAAAATAAAGACATACTTGTGACTGACATGATAGATGGTAGGCTTAATCTGTCAAATATTTTTTGAGAACTGTCAAGTTAGCGCCATTTTTTGAAAAGTGTTCAATAATAGTTTAATTGAAATTTTAACCACTGTAACAAACATTTTTAAATTCTAAAACATTCGCGCCTAAATGGGGGCGTGGCTATCACGCGTTTTTCTGCGCATGAGGATATTTTAGTCAGTTGATATAATAGTTTTGATGCGAATATTTGAAAATACACAGAGATTCAAAATGATTGTCAATTCCGCTCCTATAGATAGTAACAGGGTGTAGGTATATGCCGCGTGTTTGTAATGAAGATTTGAACTAAGTCAGTGTTGGAACATAAGAAAGTAAACGGATCCGTCATAAATAAGGAAAACGTAACCTATATTTGAACTCGCATTATATAAACGACTATGGATTGGTGTTCTGCTTGTAAAAATGAAGTAATTAATTTAGCTTTACTAAATTATGATTTACAATTCAGTACTCAACTGGTGTTTAACTAAATTTATTTATACTTTAAATTATAACATACAATTAGTATAATTATTAAGTGACAAAATTGCATCTCTCAGTTCTTCTATGGTATGCATGCACGTTTCTATAGATCCTATCTTTAGATAGCCGAACATGAAGTAATCCAAGGGTTAGATCAGGCGATCTTGGTGGCCATCTTTGTGCTCTAAGAACCTGTCCAGCAAAAAACTGTTGAAGATATTGGCAGGTTTGTCAGCAGTATGTGCTGGAGCATTATCGTGCTGAAAATACCTGCTGCAAGCTCATTTTCTTGAACTCTGGAATAAACAATCCAATATCTGTTGGTAACGTTGGGCTGTTACAGTTTCCTCCGAAGAAAATTGGCCCTATTATTCGTTGCCTGGACATAGCTAACCAAACCCAACTTTTACGGGATGCAATTGCGTTTCTCGAAATTCGTGTGGATTTTCTGCAGACCAAATAAATTGTTTTGTAAATTGATATAGTCTGTAGATAAAACAGGCTTCATCCGAGAAAAATGATTTCTTTAGCAGGTCATCGTCCCTTAAATGTTATTAAACCAATGACAGTATTCCAATCGCCTATCGTGATCTAATGGTAATAATCCTGTACCGTAAGAAACTTATAGGGATGAAAATGTAACTTTCTTTTGACAGCTCATTGCGCTGAAGTGTATGATAACCTATAAAATTATAAATGTAGTAAACTATTTCACTTAATGTCAATATTGATTTTTTACCTGTTTGTTGAGCTATTACCACAGATAAATTCCCTTATTTTCTTACAGTATTCAGAATAAATTGTGGTGATATTAGATTAAATATAAACGATTGAAAAAAAATTATAAGATAAATAATCGAAAGGATAGTACAACACGCACGCCAATGTCGCTAAATGTCAAGAAAATTCATTTAATGTATGAAATTTGTATGTAGCTAACTTCGCTCATTAAATTGGTAATAAGTATAGATAAATTTTTCCGGAAAACAGTTTTTTTCTTACGACAATCATTTTGAATCACATGGTATATATTATCTCTAGAAAACAAGAACAAGCTACGAATGTATTTGTTTAATTATATTTCGTGTGTTAAATAAACGTTAAACCACCTAATTTTAGCAATTATCTCATAAATGGGCTCAGACTGGATCGAATATACTAATGTTATCTAGCAATAATGTCACATATAAGATGTACAGTTTCATCATGTCAATGACACTTACTTTTCGCCCTAGGGAGGAAAAGTACAACTACTTTCCTCCATGTTGGAAAAAAAATAGTTAACGAGTATTAATTATGAACAAGATTATGTTGTGGCAAAGTTTTTTCTTTTATTTCAGTGTTTGAAAACATTTTAAAAAGAGAATTTATTTTTATTAAAAAAGCCAACAATCCAACTAAACAGTAAATTATATAGGAAGTATTTTATTGGCTACGAGATTGAAACAAAAGAAATTAAAAATAATGAACTATTCTTCAAAGTGTCCCTAGTAGCAAAATATATTTAGTAACTTCAACATTAAGACACGAAATTACCAATGATTTTGTATTAGATTACTAGTTACTTTGATATCTTTCTGTTGAAGTTACTAAGAATAATTGTGGGAAATTTAAATTTTGCTACTAGGGGTAGATCAAAATCTAAGGGGCATATTTAAGCAAGATATTTTAAATTGTAAAAATATTTATTTTTTAACCAGAGCATTAAAAAGTAACGCAAAAAAATTTACAAGCTGAACAAAAAGCATACTTTTAAATTTCCCTATCTAAACGCAAGTAACTTCCCTATTTTAAATGTAACATTTTGTATTTCTCATTTTATTTAGATTCTAATTTTAACGGTCTTTAAGATTGTATTCTTTCCTCTATACTTATCTCTTAATAGTTTCTCTTAGTAATTTACAATAATTTTCTGTTTCAAAAAATATTAATTCCTATCCATTCATTTTTCAAAAGTAGGCTAGAACAAAAGTGTCGTTAAACAAAAGTCGTTTGACAGTAACAGAACTTGTCAGCTAGACATCATTGTTATCCGGTGTTATTTAAAAAGCGTTTTCATTATTTACAAGCAAAAATTACCCTCAAGCAGGGACTTATATGATTTTAATCATTGGATACTGTGAAGAAAATTGTCAGTAAAATGATTTATGCTCAAAAATATCTACACAGACGTCATCCTATTCATCCTAATAAGCGTTGTTTTTAGAAAATTCCTTGCGAGTTTCGAGAGCAGGAAGTTCTTATAAAAAAAAGTAAAACAGTGACATACCGGAAATCAAGAAAATGATATATATTATCGGATCTCTTGTTGAAAATACGCTAGTCAGCGAAAAAATTAATGTAACTACAGGGATAAGTAGATGAAGTATCCAAAGAATTATAAAGATGAATAAATTTATGAATATCGACTTAACTTGCTGTAGTATATTCTAATTTAAATCGCCTCTTAGGATGTTGTACGATTTAAAAAAAAAAGAGAGAAATTATGTTTCATGTTGTTTTGATATTTGACATTAGGAATTGTATTTACTTCGAAGTGAGAAAATTGCTTAATCAATTTTTCGCTCATCTGTTGGTAACCCTGGTGAATTATAAATAAACGTAAGATTTGATTATCTTTTAGATGTGCCATTTGCTATAACAGGTACTTGTATCTTCTTGATTGTGTAATTGTTTTTGCTGATCGTACGAAAACCGTATAGACAGTTTACATAAAGCAAAAAAAATAAAGGAAAGGTATTATTAACCTCAACTCTTTTGTTCGTTGCAGTTTGGAGGTTATGTTTACAACTATCAGCTTTATTTATATTTTGATGATTTCGACAAGTGTAGAAGTATAAGAAGATATAGAAGTGTGTGATTTGTGTTTTCGTTTTTTATATATAAGTTATTGCGGATGTTATTGTAAGGACAGCTAAAGTGGTAGACGGAAACAAAAATTAAACTAAATAAGAAGATTAAGAAGAAAAGTACTTTATTATTAGTGATAATTGGCAAGTAAAAGTCGTAACACACCGAAGCAAATGTGTCAATATTTATGTATTGCACAGCAATAAAAGAGTTTTTATTATCATTCAAAACATCTTTAAATACAGTAATATTTCTTGAAGTTATTCATTTACTCTAAAAATATAAATAACCACAGTTTTATAAATGTCTTTTGCTTTACTAACAAAGGTTTTCCGTTTGGTTTGTCGAAAACTTATGAGAAGCCTCTTCCCTTATTATATTATGCATGCCCTTAGCGTAGTAGCATCCCTATTTTTTTTTTTAATTTCAGCCGATAGATTTCTTTTATATGGCGGTACTATTGCTGCAGTCAGAATAGTTTGTCTCTCTTTATCGCAATAAACTCCTGTGTTATCACTTTTGTCAGTTTATTGCGTATATTAAGAACGTCTTGTATTATAACTATAACAATTCTAAATGGAAATGTTATCGCTGATATAATTAAACCTAATTGAAATGATATTATCTTGTAATCTTGTTATTATTGACAGATATATCAAAAATGAATTAAAATATAAAAGATATAAATCATAAAGTTTTATTTTAGGCAAATAATCACTGAAATTTGTATGAATGAATATGTTGACTTGAAATGTGCTTACTAGGTTTTATGTTTAATTATGTTCTCTGCATTTTTTAAATTGACATTTGTCATATAAAGTCCCGTATGAGTATACATTTCTTACATAGAAATTTCATAATTGTGTACACATTTCTCATCTCATAAGATAAGTACTGTAAAGGTTGAGTAGAACGGACTTTACCTATTAATTAGTTGAGAATCCTAAAATAATACTTGATAAACTTTAACTATCAGTTGGTGATATCTGATATGATAGCAAATAAACTGGTACTTTTAATTATACATTGATAAATCTGACGTAACAGAAAAAAAAAATGTAAAAAGTGAATCTTACATGGACACTGTGGGAGAAAAATTAAATATCCACGTAATAAATCCAAATATATGCTCTTTCTATTGTAGTTAAAGCAATTTTCGATTTGCATTTAAAATAAGACGGTTTGCACGTAAAAACTTGAAACACCTACAAGTTTTATACGTTTCAACACCGTATTTGAATTCTACATAAATATCTACCTTTACAATGCATATTATGATATGATATTATTTCAGTATCGATTGCGTGAAATGAGCTAAACAGCAAAATACATTTAAATGTTATTTTTCTCTTAATTTTTCGTTGGAATGCTTCAATTTTTCAAGCTTTCTTTTTCTTAGAAAAGTAGACGCTGACACGCTACACATTTTGTCCCATTATTTAACCAATTCTCTGTTTGAGTTAAATAATTAATAATGAAACAGATTAAGCGATGAATTGTTGACATTCTTTGTACGAAACTAAATGCTTGCAACTGTACAATATGCACGTGGTGCTGTGGATCTTGACTTATTTTTACTACGCTTATAGGTGTATTTTTCAAGTTCTTTTAAAACTGGTTTTTACAGATAACCTTCTTTTTTATTGTTGTTATGTAACGTTTAACTTGTTTCGAATTAATAATTCTTGCAATTAATACGTTTATAAAAGGATATGTAAGTTCCACAAACCATGAAAGTGTTTGTTCGTAGGTTTTCGAAATATTTACAATTTATCTTACATTTGAACGTGATAAAAATGAAAAAGAATGCTCAATTAATTTTCATACATCACTTGGCGTTTGATCTGAATTATAATGAGATTGAAATTGCGTCATATCTTCATGTTCCAAGAAAAAAAGCTCAAATCGAATATATGCTTTGTAGTTCAGGGTTATTTCGTATTTCAGAGTGAAAAGTGCTCTTTTGTCAGTTTATACTGGATGTCTATCGTACTTCTGCAAAACATCAAACAGAAGCAGTTACCACAAAAAAATTTGATGAATTCATGAAAACAAGGAATTTTTATATTTAGACGAGGTATTTCGGTGTTAATCCTTGCTTTAGTTAAGAATTCTTTTGAATTTTTGTCTAATTTTAAGTTTAAGTAGAGGTATTTCTTTTAATAAAAGGTAATTTATTCTCAAAAATACAGGCTATTCCACGTAAGTGATTCATTAAAAGTTTATGATGTTCTATTATTTACTTATATTTGAGATTTTGGCACAATTATCTGTTCGATTGGAACTATAAATGTGAAATATTTTAACCAAAATATCACTTTCGGTTGACCGGAAATGGATGTCAACTTTGTTAGTTCAAATAGATGGATATTTTTTTCTATTCATTTTTGCATTCTACGACCATAAATACGTCGGTCTTTATTAGCCATTCCTATAGCTACATGTTGGCGTTTTTGAGTTATTTAAGGTTCTCTATTTTTTTTAGTAATCATTTTCATCATTCAGAAGTTAATAACTCGGTTAATACTGCAAGTAGAGACTCAGACTTGCTGTTGTAATGTAGATATAGTAACTCTAAGAACGGTAGCACAACTTCACATTCTACACAACAGTGTTCAAAACTGAGAAACAAAGTGACATATTTTCAAATGCAGAAAACTCTTTTTTTTTTTAAATAGAACGCCTTGTATTTTAATTGGAGATTAGGAAGTAAATATCATCCCTTACTTACGTGGAATACTCTGTATAATTAAGTAGGTAAAGTCGGTAAAGTGTCAGTAATTAAATTTATGCATCATTGTAAAATAAGTATACTTACATAGACAAATAATTAATTAATATAAAATTGTGATAACTGATAAAAATTAAATAGAAGAACTATTTTCGTTGTTTTTTTTTTTGCTAATTTGTTATTATTGGGCTATGAATTTGGTTAAATTAGCAAACGAAGCAATAATTTTTAGAGTCTGATTACGATGACCAACATAAAAAAACAGTTGAACATCACTTTTCGATATTAACCAGAACACTTATTTTTTAAATGGACACTCTGTATACTTTTGTATTTAAATAAAAGAGCCATTAATTTTCTACATAAGTTATTATACAAGCACTACATCAAAATACTTAAGATGAAGTAAGGTATTGACAATTTTGTATCCCACTCTATTCTTCTTTGCAAACTTTGAAAGAGGTAAAGTTTTAAAGATTGGTTTCGCTCATACCTTATTTGATCGCAGTCAATATGTGAGGTTGAAAGTCCGTAAACCTCCGTTAATTAATCAAAAGGTTGGCAGAGTCGTGTGTGGTGTGCCGCCGGGTTCGGTGCTGGGGCAAACGGTTATTCTTAATATTCATTAATGACCTGGCACATGTTGCCGTCAATTATACACGGTTTTTTTCGTGACGGCTTTTTGTGAAAGCCTCTATCATGAGGTTTGAGATTTAATAAATACTGACCTTCTAAAGTCTGCGAGTGGTTTGGTGGGAATAGATCATCCTTAACACTATAAAACCAAATTATATATTTATAAATATCAAATAACATAAATATATTTGTTAATGAGGTTAATTTTTTTGTAATTGTTGTGGATGCCGGCTAGGGGGTGCACTGGGCACGTTTAAAATAAAAAAGTCTTAACTCAAAACACTTGATGGCTCACAAAAACGGGAGAAGGAACTGGAATAGGAATATATGGGCCTAAGAACTACATATTTCGAAAGCTTGGGAAAATACTCAAGTATATTTCAGGCGGAAATACACGCTATTGGAAGATGTGTCATTTCAATATGGATAGGAACTATCGGAAGCAGGAGATTATCATCATGTCTGATAGTCAAGCAGCCATAAGGCGCTGAGCTCATATGAAATCAGCTCCAAGATGGTCTGGGAATGCCTAGGGAAACTAAATGAGCTAGGCAAAAAAGAAATAAAGTAACCCTCCTGTGGGTTCCGGGTCACACAGGAGTGGAAGGAAACGAAATAACGGGTAACCTCGCAAAAAAGGGGCTGGAATGCCTTTTGTAAGGCCTGAACCCTTCTCGGGTTAAGTAGGCAGTACAATACTGAAGAAACTAAAATAGAAATGGAGGCAGAGAAAATCCAGTTATTGGGAAAATCTCCAGGGAATGAGGCAAAGTAAAATCTTCTGGGAATTATAACCAGAAGAGGTTTACAGAATGCATCAACCTGAGTAAGAACAAAGTTCGCATTTTAACAGGATACTTTCAGGCATTGTAGACTGAAGGACACTGACTAGCTTGGTGGAAAAAGATCCTGAATGCAGATTCTGTGGGGAACAGGATGAAACACCATCCATCTCCTCTCAACTGCGTAGCATGTGCAACTGAGGCTTTCACTGGAGCATGTGAAGGAAGCATTTCACCTGGGAGCATTGAAATCGAGAGGAGCTTACTGACGGGGCCTCTGACATCCTACACTTCTAAAAGAATAGGATTGGAGGCCAGCTGTAAAGGGCAGAAGAATAGGGGACACAATAGATCTTTAGGTCGCAGTGTAACACCACACCTTTTACTTACATACATACATACACCCTCAAAATCTGTCTTATCATCCACTGTATAAAAGTTTGCCGTATATTATTCTCTAAACTCTAAGAAATCGTCAATAAAGTTCTCATAGTGCTAATATACTTTATTGTCTTTGAACTGAACACTTCTAACGCTTTAATTTTATTTTTAGGTTTTGTAAATGCCAAGATGACTCCTCGACAAGATCCCAACGTAGACGAATTAAACTTGAATAACCTGAAACAGCTGTCGTAGAAAAATTACACAAGACGCATTGCAAGCGCTCAACAGAAATGCGCGAATACCAGCGGTGGAGACGAAGTTTACAAGAATTAGAGGTACGGTTCTATAGATCATTTAGGTATAAGAGTGAATGGTATCAGTTGACGCCTTCCACAGTTGAGAGCCACAAACCTTTTCCGATTCGTTTGAATATTTAGAGCTTTAAAACTGGCTTCTACTTACTACATAACAGTATCGTTTAATTTATGGCTTCTAAAAGAAAAGTATTTTCAAAATTACATGAGAGCCCTGATGCACATGTAAATAGAAGATCCTTAACACTTTCGTTTATTTTTGCTGTATCTGGTTATATTTCATCTAGACCAGCGATTCTTTTAGGGGTCCGGAAGAAAGTTTCTATAAAAACATATAACATATGTACATTTACGAAACATTATACAACAAACAAAAAAACAATTAACCTATTCTGTTAGCAATATTAGGCATGATATAGGCATTATGGCCAATAACACCCGGAAGTGAGCTATAACTAAAGTAAATAACAAAGAAAAAGGGCAAATATGGCTTCCGTTTGCTAGAAGACGAAATGAGTACACGCCTTATTCAACTGGGTCAGTGCTAACGAACTTTTTTGTTTCCATCGCAAACGGAATGAACATTTTTCTCGAAAAATAATACCTTTTATAGTATGTAACAAACACACCACAACTTTTACAGTTTTTAGAATCTGCGCATGTGCAGTCGTCGGTAGAATTTTAATTCCATTGGTTACGTCGAAATTTTGTTCCAATCAATTATGCGTATTTTTCCTCATTGCATTTCATTGGTGCTCACGCGCAATTATTAGGGGCGGAGCCATCTCTCTACCATTATTATTTGTTATAGTTGCACATAACGGTGAATAAGTATCCATTTCCTTTTTAATTTTACCTATTTAAACATCTACTTCGTTTGATAGTGTGAGAATCGTGTGCAATATTTTTAAATCCCTAACATGGATCGCTGCCTAAATCGCAAAAAAAATACTGAAAGTGATAGTGTCGTTGCATCTTGCTCAAAGTTGAGTGAAACTTCTTCCAGTGATCGTAAGAAATGTCGTCGTTATAGTAAAGAATATCTTTCTATCGGTTTCACCTGCACAGGTTCGGAAGATAAGCAAATGCCTCAGTGTGTTATGTTATGAAATTTTGTCGAATGAGGCAATGAAGCCGTCGAAGCTTCGAAGACATCTTGAGACTAAACATAAAGATCATGTTACAAAGAATATCGATTTTTTCAAAAGCAAGGAACGCGAGCTAGGAGGTAAAAAAAAATGTAAAAAAGACTGCAGGCATTTGTAGCAACGAAAATGCTGTGAGAGCTTCATTTGAAGTTTCTCAACTAATAGCGGAAACTGGGAAACCGCACACAATAGCTAAAGAACTTATATTGCCTGCTGCAAAAATAATGGTTTCTGCATTGGTCGGTGAAAAGGCTGCCAAGGATTTGTCTTTAATACCATTGTCAAATGACACAGTAAAGAAGCGAATTCACAGCTTGTCAACTAATGTGAAAGAGCAGTTGTTAGAGAAAGTTCGTGTGTCGCCTTATTATGCCCTACAAATAGACGAAAGTACAATATAAAAAATAAAGC
The DNA here is from genome assembly GCA_004143645.1 of Protaetia brevitarsis. Taxonomy (NCBI): domain Eukaryota; kingdom Metazoa; phylum Arthropoda; class Insecta; order Coleoptera; family Scarabaeidae; genus Protaetia; species Protaetia brevitarsis. Next base: position 7,182 of record RXPK01002428.1, on the reverse strand, counting down.
AACTTGATGTGTTACATTAGGTATGAAATGCGAAAAATATTGTCGATGATTTGCTCTTCATCTCCACATTAGTGCGCACTACAGGAGAAGCGATATTTAGTAGCATAAACGACTTTTTAACATCTCATAATGTTGACTGGTTGAAATGCATTGGCATCAACACTGGTGGGGCGCGAGCTATGTCAGGAAAGATTACAGGACTTATAGCACGAATTAAAGAAATTGCACCATCGGTGGCTTGGACTCATAGCTGCCTGCATAAAGAGGCCCTAGTTGCTAAAAAAATCCCAGAGAAACTACAATTAACCTTAGATGAATCAGTAAAAATTGTCAATTTATTAAAAGGCAAGCATTAAATTCAGGCTTTTTGAACAACTTTGCAAAAGAATGGACAGTGAGTACTATCATTTTTGTTGCATTCTGACGTTCGTTGGTTATACGAGGTAAAGTGTTATCTCGCTTATGGGAATTGAAGGACGAAGTGAGGCTATTTATCATCGATAAACAGTTTTACATTAGTAATCGCATGTGTGATTTTTCATGGCTAATAAAGTTTTATTTATCAGATATTTTCACCCACTTAAATATGCTTAATTTAAATCTTCAAGGACAGCAAGGACACAGGTTCACTGACAATTTTCCAAGCGAATGACAAGATCGAAACATAATGAAGAAGTTGGCTTTGTGGCATCATCGACTCTCCAATAAAAGCTATGAGCATTTTCAAACTTAAAGAACTTTCTTGAATCTGTTGATGAAGAGTTTATAGAGAGGACATGTTACTTATTGCACAACATCTAAATGATTTGCAACACAATTTTCGTAAATATTTTCCAGCTCCTGATTTAAGTAATGAGTGGATTAGGGATCCGTTTTCAATGAACATCTACGAGTTACAAAGACTAACAGCAATAGTAGAAGAAAAACTCATTGAAATATCCACCAATGGCGTTTTAAAATATGAGTATATGAAATGCTGCTTCCAAATTTTGGGTGCAGTTAAAAGAGATTATCCAGAGTTATCTATGACAGCTCTAAAAGTTCTAGTGCCTTTTGCGACTACCAACCTATGTGAAAACCATTCTCTGGTCTTATTTACCTCAAAAATAAATATAGGAACGCTTTAATAATTGTTAGAATCAGATTGAGATTACAAGTTTCGAACATTAAACTAATGTAAGAGATTGTTAGCGAAATACAGCACCAAAGCTCTCGTTAATTATTATAAGTGATGGAGCGTGGGTTGGAACAATATTCAATTATATTCAGGGGTTTGTTTTTGAAAAAACGCTGGGATTACGTCGATTTTTGTTTTTGCAGGGTATTTTTTTACGGAAAATGTATATATCAGTGTGGCCCAAAACAAGTGACGACCACCAACTACATTTTTTCAAATGGAACCACTTATTCTTTATATCCTGTTTGAATTCTGCATCGAATTCTAAGTATGTTTCGCTGTACCATTGTCCTATATCTAAACTCAACAGTTATCGAGAAATTCATGATTGAATTAATTAAGACCATATTTTGGGGATTTTTTTTTGGTATCAAGCAAAATATTCGATCTTTGTATTTATTTTGTCTTTTTAATTCTGGTATTTCGAAATTGACTAGTCACTTGTCAACGTGTGACAGTTCAAGTAAGTAACTGGTCAAGTGCAGTAAATTTGAAAGAATGCGCGTTTATACTGAGAAGCAACGAATAGAAATTTGATTGATGTTAGGAAAGAAATCCATCGTAAATTCCTCGATAATGAATTTAGTATAGCACAAGAAAGATACTTGGAATTTGATGCAGAGTTCAAAAAAGAAATAAAAGAACAGGTATTTCATTTAAAAAAAAATTAGTTAGTATTCATAACTTATTCTTGGCCGGCACGGTAACATGAATGTAGCATGAAAAAAAATCTTAGCCAGAAGTAAAAATCAACGTGGCCGAACAATTTTAAAATCAATTTATTTCACTCACGCGTCCTCACAAATTTTTAAAAAATCAATTGCAAATTTCTCGAGACCCTGTGAGGTTAGTATAACATGTACATGAAACATCTTAGAATTCAATGTAGATTCCAAAGTGAATAAAAATTAGGTATTTTCGTTTGAGAAAATATATTTGTCGTTGTAACTTTTTTTTGGGCCACACTGTATACTGATTTACGCAAAAAAAAAATTGCAACCCAAACATAAAAATTGACATGTCCGAGCGTTTTTCTAAAAAACCCAAACCCCTGAATTTTTAAATGAATTTGTTCAAATCCACGCGTCCTCACTGTAGTAAGTATAAACAAAGATGGTTTAGTGTTACTGTTTGGTTTTGATGCGATTACAACTTCAGTGGAGATTTTTTTTTCTATTTATTTAATACCTTCAATATGTCAAGTGAAAATATTAATAGGGGTCCGTAAAAACAAAAATATTATTCAAATGGTCTTCAGCGATACAAAAAAAGGTTAAGAACCCTGATCTAGACTATCATCTGCCAAAGTGTGAGATGCAATTCTTTAACCTGTATATTATTCATAGCATATTTTCCAAAATAATAGAACATTAATTTGCAACTTTTCATCACAGTCGAAGGCGAATACACTCAAACAATTCCTAACGGATAACATAAACGTGACGGCAAGTCATGTCCGATCTGCGAAGAAGCAAGAAGAAAAACCGGCTCTATGGACGAAGAGTTTTCGAAAATATTGCGCCAGAGACCGGGAAGGCCCATGGAGAAGCTGAGAGACATCACCGAGAACTTTTAAGAAATGCCTGCAACCGGACGAGCGAAGTCTTATCACATGAAATTAAATCTCACCGAGAGATGGTGTCTTTCTTGTGCGAGAAAGACGGAGATTAGATCGCCAGTGAGTAACGAACAACGCCACCTATTGAGAATTTTAAGGTAAAATGTTTAATTTTTTTCGTAGTGTTCATCGCGAACGGCGGCGAGGAGTGTTTAACGTCGAAGGTCGACGGGATCCAGGAGTGCTTCAACAAGTCCGCCGCGGCGTGGCCTTCGACGCAGAATTGGCAGAGTTTCGTTGCTGGAAGCCGATGAGAAAGTTTCCGAGTGAGTAAATTTATTGCGTTTAAATTGCTCTAAATAATAGTACTGTAGTGCGCGCGAACCTTTTTTAAATTTTTATTTGAATTTCTTGCAGCGTCAGCAGATGCGCACCTTTATAGGTGGATATTACGTAGACTATGAAATTGCTCATAGAGGGCGCTAATATATCACATTATAGACAATGCAACTGCTCAAACATATCATATTTTAACATAGGAAATAAACAAAAAGTTATAATAAATGACCAAATTCAATTATTGTAAATTATGAAATTATCTTCGTGGTAGACATTTAGCTACGATACATAATAGTTTATGACAATGAATAAATAGATTTAATTACTCTTTAAGATTGACACGATTGAACAAGTGCAGTGCACAAACATTTGAAATTGCCGCCCTTCTATTGGACCAAAATGGATGACATTTGCGGATACTTCATATATCTAGTAGTGCGAATATGTGCACTAGACATTCGCGAATGCGAATATTAACTTTTTAACTTTACTAGCGCCATCTATTAGCTCTCAATTTACAACTATACGAACACTTGCATTAAGCACACGCAGAGAATTAAATTTCTTCATCACCGCAGCGAAACTAGCCAAGTACAACCGAATCGTTTCGACTTTTTACGTCTTATTCTTGTCAATTCAAGTTTAGTTTTGAGGTTTATTGATGGTTATTCTAATGTAAACTGCAAATTTGTGCTCCAAAGGTTGTTTTAGGATCTCAGTGAATTTAAATATTTTCTAAATTACCCATTTTATCAGGTAACTTTTTTATTCGCAATATTCGCATATTTATTGCGAATACGAATGCGAATATTCAAAAACATGCGAATATTCGCGAATGCGAACATTCGTTACATCACTAATATCTAGTGACTTTACGATGAATCGTACTAAAACGCCCTCTATCAACGGTGTAATTATCTAATGTGATATCCGCCAAGGAACATCTCAACAAGAACTGACGAACAGCGTCAGCATCTTTGATCTCAGGGGGTAAAAATTGACTACTGTTGGCTAGAAAAAGATGGCGATTGCGGGCGCACTTTCAAAAAATGATGGCTGCCAGGTTGACATCTTTCTTTATCATAGCACTTACTCGCTTGACCGAATGTGGGGTTCATAGGTTATTTCAAAAAATGATGGCTGCCAGGTTGACATCTTCTTTTATCATAGCTGTTACTCGATTTACCGAATGAGTTATAGTTATAAAAACTCTAAAATTGTCAGAATAAATGTCACAAGAACTGTTTTGGTTAGATCAACGCTGCCCTCTTATAGGCTAGAACGATACGGTGACGATTCCGCACAGTTAAGCAGGCTTCACAAAATTATGTTCTGTCGTCAGCGACAGCGTATCAGCCAATGAAATTGAATTAACGTCTATTCCCCTATATTCTTCTAAAATCACTCGACAGCAAAATGTAGTTAAATTAAGTTAACTACACTTACTGTCCAAAATTTATTGGTTTTTAATTTGACCCATTTTCAGTTTTTGTTACTGAATCCTTGATTTTTGTCTTTCATAACCTGTATTCACCATTCACTATTATTCACCCGCTTGTGATTAAACGAAAATGGAAAGAACAACCAAACTTTCTACAACAATCTTAAAGCACTCATCGGGAGTACATTTACTGTATTTCTTCAGAGATATGAATTAGTTAAATGTTGTGAAGGTATGTATTTCCAAAAATTGTAATATGTTATCATTTCATTCCATGCCTTATGTCGCACTTATTATTTAGATAATAAATTTGCAATAGATAAATATTATGGTTTACTAGCAGTGCCCTTTTGCGCTGTGTTGCCAACTATTCCAGCGACATTTAATAATGTGGGAATGGATTGTCGCCGCGACAATATTCAGTTCTGTGAAGCCGCTTTAAACTTTGCTAGCTGTCCTGTTTTGTTTAAATGTTCCTTGTTTTCGCGTTGTACATGCGGCGCCTCTGCTGGCGCAGATGGAATTTAAAATTGAAATAGAACGCGGGTAACAATATTATCACTTGACTTTCATATTATATTATATTCATTCATCATATTGTGTGTTTAAAAACTGACAGCCCCAAATGTTTGAGATAATAGTTAGTTCCACTTCAAAAAGATTTAAAATCCTAGGATTTATTTTAACTTTTCCGCACTAAATAAAATTGAAGTTTTCCTTAATAATTTATCAGTTATTTGAGTATGGGAATGGAATTAACTAGGATTTTCGCATTACATTTCACTTAATGATAATAACATACATATTCACTAATTATTTTTTTCAGCATTTAAAACTTTACTACAATTCTTCTAATAATTTGGAAGTATTAATTTCTAATCTTTATTTAGTCATTCAATTGTTTTATTTTTCACTAACTTTATATCGTTCCTTCTCTCAACTTGCACGGTTTGACATTTGTTTAAAATCACCTTCTAGCTGACCTGGAAGATGTACTAATTGTACAAAACGGTTTTTAATTTTATTAATAAAGAATTTTCGAAATACGTACTATTTTTATTCTCGTTTGTAAAATTTTTCGCACAGAGCAACATAAATTGCAAAAATAACTTGTGTGCTTGTCACTGTGCCTTGGACATATATTTGATGCTCGATTTTTTAGAGAGTTCCCTAATGTCGAAGAATGCGTGTGCCGTTCCGAAGAGTCAAAGTTGAAAACGCCGGCCAACATCATCGGCGCCCTCTTTTCAAGTACTTGCGCAAGAACATGGACGTGCACCAAGGAAGAAGCCGTATCAGCAGGGGACGTCGAAGTTTAGATGGTAAAAGTGAGGCTACGCTGTTGTTTCGAGCTTTACATTAATATCTGCATTAATTACTAGCCAAAATTTTGTAACTAATATTTTTATTCGAAAAACCACTTTTGTTGATTAAATCCGGTTAAGATCGAACTTTTCAACGTTATATTTTTAATATATTGACTTTAACGTTTACAAGGACTGCTATTTCAATACGATAATTATATAAATAACCAAATAAAATAAGATTTTTTTTGTAACAAGGAAAATATATATATACATATATGTGCCGATACAGGGTGTGTGGTGGTAAGAAATGAAACAAAACCATTTTTAACAATTTGTGTTGGAAAAAACGAAGTTTATACTTAAAATAGACATCTTAATAAGTAATTTGTGATATACAAAGAATAAAAATAACCAAATGCCTGTATGAACAAAAATGCTATTTAATTTGCTACTTTATGACATCCTCCTTATTTATGTTACAAGAATATAAACACATTTTTAAATAATCATCGACAAAATAAACAATAAGAATTGGCTCTAATAGAAACTTAAATCTTAGTTTAAATTTTCCTCTGATCAAATATTATGTATAACATTAAAAGGCTATTGATAATGTTTTGGGTACACTTATTTGTGTCGATCGTTTTGAGGTAGCTCATTTTAAATATCGAGTTGGTTTTCTTAAATTCTTTGTGTATGTTTACTAATCCTGCTTCATTCATGTCGGGCTAATGTATTTTTATTTGAATTCTTATGGAGTAATAGCGGTATATATATATATATTGCTAAAAGATATACATTAATTATTATGGTCTTTTTATAAAAATGTTAAAAATAGTCAAAAAATAAGATTTGACAGCATTAAAATGCTTATAAATTCATACGATTAGATGAATTTGCTTTTCCTTGCTCGTTGAACTTCATGCAACATACATTTTTGAGTCTTTTGCAGAAAAAAATCTACCTTTTGTAATATAAATTTTGCAATTTATTTAGGAACTATCTTTGTACAATTTAAAGTTTGAAAGCATCGAGATTATTGCCAGTAATATTTTTATCATACATAAAGTTCGCCTTAGTATAATTAAAATTGACAGATTGGAGAATAGTTTTTCGATTCTTGTTTTATAATTATAACTGAGAGCATAAGTTAAATTTTTTTATTATGGAAATAATATAAACGTAAATTTTTTCGTAGATGTAATGTGATATTAGACCTATAAAAGCTTAAAAAATGTACAATATTAAAAACATTCAACTTAAAGGGGTCTATATACGTTGGAGATAAAAAATGTGGAAATAGCAGATTTTCGGCATATTTAGGTTGCAATTGTAATCGAACTGAATTTTGTATTAGTCT